>SJYC01008614.1:0-32375 GCA_006408675.1 Madoqua kirkii
CTAGAGCAGCTTCATCTATAATAGCCCTAAATTGAAAGCAACCAAGATTCTTTCAATGGATGAAGTGGATACACAAATTGGTGTTCCATATTTCATTCGTACAGTGGAATAGTATTCAGTAATAAAAAGAAATGATGTATCAAGCCACAAAAAGACATGCAGAAACTTTATAGTGATAAGTGAAAGAAAGCAATCTGAAAAGTCTACACGCTATATGATTCCAACTATATAACATTCTGGAAAAAGCAAGAACAGTAAAAAGATCAGTAGCTGGCAGGGGTTCCTGGAGGGGGAAAGAATGAATGGGCAGAGCACAGAGGGTCTTTAGGCAGTGACACTATTCTCTATGGTACTGTTATGGAGGACACATGTCATTATACATCAAAACCCAAAGAATGTACAACACAAAGAGTAAGTCATAATGTAAATTATGGACTCCAGTTAATAATGATGCATTAATAAGAAGGGCAATGCCAAAGTATGTTCAAACGACTGCACAATTGCACCCGTCTCACACGCTTGCGAAGTAATACTCAAACTTCTCCAAGCCAAGCTTCAACAATACATGAATTGTGAACTTTTAGATGTTCATCCTGGATTTAGAAAAGGAAGAGGGACCAGAGATCAAATTGCCACCATCCATTGAATCATTGAAAAAGCAAGAGAATTCCAGAAAAACAGCTAGTGCTGCTTTATTGATTATGCCAAAGCCTTTAACTGTGTAGATCACAACAAACTGTGGAAAATTCTAGAGATGGGTAGCTTCAACAATACATGAATTGTGAACTTTTAGATGTTCATCCTGGATTTAGAAAAGGAAGAGGGACCAGAGATCAAATTGCCACCATCCATTGAATCATTGAAAAAGCAAGAGAATTCCAGAAAAACAGCTAGTGCTGCTTTATTGATTATGCCAAAGCCTTTAACTGTGTAGATCACAACAAACTGTGGAAAATTCTAGAGATGGGAATACCAGACCACATTACCTGCCTCTTGAGAAATCTGTATGCAGGTCAAGAAGCAACAGTCAGAACTGGACATGGAAAAACAGACTGATTCCAAATCAGGAAAGGAGGACGTCAAGGCTGAATATTGTTACCCTTCTTATTTAACTTCTATGCAGAGTACATTATGCAAATGCTGGGCTGGATGAAGCACAAGCTGGGATCAAGTTTGCTAGGAGAAATATTAGTAACCTCAGATAGGCAGATGACACCTCCCTTATGGCATAAAGTGAAGAACTGCATAGCCTCTTGATGAAAGTGAAAGAGGAGAGCGGAAAAGCTGGCTTAAAGCTCAACATTCAGAAAACTAAAATCATGGCCTCTGGTCTAATTACTTCATGGCAAACAGATAGGGAAACAATGGAAACAGTGATAGACTTTATTCTGAGGGGCTCCAAAATCACTGCAGATATTGACTGCAGCCATGAAATTAAAAGATGCTTTCTCCTTGGAAGAAAAGCTATGACCAACCTAGACAGCATATTAAAAAGCAGAGACATACCTTTTCCAACAGAGGTCCATCTAGTCAAACTATGGTTTTCCAGTAGTCATGTATGGATGTGAGAGTTGGACTATAAAGAAAGCTGAGTGCTAAAGAATTGATGCTTTTGAACTATAGTGTTAGATAAGACTCTTGAGAGTCCCTTGGACAGCAAGGAGGTGCAACCAATCCATCTTGAAGGAAATCAGTCCTGAATATTCATTGGAAGGACTGATGCTGAAGCTAAAACTCCAATAGTTTGGCCCCCTGATGCAAAGAACTGACTCATTGGAAAAGACCCTGATGCCAGGAAAGATTGAAGGCTGGAGGAGAGGAGGACAACAGAGGATGAGATGGTTGGATGGCATCACTGACTCAATGGACATGAATTTGAGCAATCTCAGGGAGCTGGTGATGGACAGGGTGGCCTGGCATGCTGCAGTCCATGGTGTCGCCAACAGTCAGACAGGACTGAGTGACTGACCGGAATATTGGTTCACCAGTTGTAACAAATTTACCACACTAGTGCAAGTTGTTAATAACAGAGATGGACTTCCCTGATATCTCAGTTGGTAAGGAATTCGCCTGCAGTGCAGGAGACCCCAGTTCAATTCCTGGGTCAGGAAGTTCAGCTGGAGAAGAGATAGAATATACAGTCCAGCATTCTTGGGCTTCCCTTGTGGCTCAGCTAGTAAAGAGTCACCTGCAATGTGAGAGATCTGGGTTCTACCCAACCATAGTTTAATTAAACCAATATTAATGCATCATTATTAACTGAAGTCCATAATTTACATTATGACTTGCTCTTTGTGTTGTACATTCTTTGGGTTGACAAGTGTATAATGACATGTATCCACCATAACAGTACCATAGAGAATAGTATCACCACCCTAAAGACCCTCTATGCTCTATCTATTCATCCTTTTCCTCTCCTTGAACTCCTGACAACCACTGATCTTTTTACTGTCTCTCTAGAGAAAACTCTAGAGAGTGGGACAGACAGTATACAGGAACTCTCTGTACAATCTGCTTAGTTTTTCTGTAAACCTAAAACCACTGTAAAAGATAAAGTCTACTAATTAGAAAATTTTACAAAATTTTATAAATTTTAAATAAAAAATCTAAAATGTAAAGCTTTTGTCTCAATGTCAGTCAAAAATTTTCAAGTTATTAATATATTATAATAGATAAGTATACAAGTAATTAATAGATAAGTATATAAGAAATTAAAACTTTAAAATAATAATTTCTTGTAAGTTTATAGCATTTATACTTCTGAAGCTAATAAAGCTTAAAGCTGTATTAATAATTTTGGGATGGTTTATTGATCTAAAATGTTAATATTGTGGAATCTGAGTGAAGGTATGTGGGAATTCTTTGAAATTTATTCTTTTGACTTCTGTATGTCTGCAATTATGTCAAAATAAAAACTAAAAAAATAAAAAATCCTCAAACGTCAGACCTTGCAGCCTTATGTGTTATTGAGTTTAGTTCACAGCCAAATACTGTTTGTGTGCTGCTTCTGAAAATTTAGCTTGGCCCTTCTTTCCTTGTGGTGGCTGGTGTGTAAAGTACAACATGTATCTTACTTTAGAAGGTCTATACCAACAACTCTAGACCACTGGATCCTTACAGGCTCCACCCATGTTCTCAGGGATTATCTCCCCCATCTGGCTTACAGAGGGATTTACATGCTGGCTCTTCGGGCCCACCAAGTCCAATCAGCATGATGAAAACCTGTAATGGATGATCTTGGTATTCTTGGGTCCTTCTTGAATACATTATGACCATGTACAGGGGAGAAGACACGGCCTGAGGCAAGACAGGAAAGGTGTTTCATTGTTCCTGCCAGAGGGACAGGATAGGATGGGGAGAAAAGCATTTGCTGGGTCAGTAGTCACACACCAGGTGCCAGGGCCATGTGGATTTGCTCCAGGGAAAATACCACTCCTGCAAACATGCTGTGAGTCACCTCACCATTTGCCTCCTCTCTGATCTTTCTCCATGACCCACCTGACTGTGTGATGACCACACAGGTGAGTTAGTTGCAGATAGGGTGGGAAGCACTACCCTGCATCTCCAAGTCTTTGGTGGTAGCATTAAGCTCTCATGGGGAGAGAGAAAAGCTCTGTGAGAAGGATGGCACACTGAAGGACCTGATGAATGGTAGCCGTCATCATCGTTGCTGTCATGTTGTCATTGTTATTGTTTAAGGCAAGGCAGGGCCAACATTTAGATTACCACCTTCCTTTATAAGTACCATATTTCACTGGTTCTAAGGAGCACATTGTTTTATACTTTAAAGTCTCTGAAATCAAGATATGATGACAGTCGATGATGTGTTACTGCTATTCAGCTGGATTAAAACCAGGCTTTCTGTTTGCTTCTGCCAGTCCCTTGTGGGCAGAGGTAGGTGCACCCAAAACCAACGAAGCTAAAACTTCAGGGTCCCTCTCTTGTGTGGTTCTTCCAAGGCCCTGCAAGAAGCCTGAGTCACAGTTTCACATGATCATCTGGTTTTGTAAAATTTGTAAGAATAACATATTCATATTCATTTTCTTAAAGATGGTCCAAATTGCAAAAGTGTCAGCCTCTGGCTGAAGCTTCTCTTGTGTGATTCTGCTTGTCTTTTTTCTTGCTATTTCTGTTTTGTATATTTCTCATTTACCCCTAAACCATGGCCTTTAATGTCTCGCCTTTATCTGGGGGTCTTGTAGCAGACTTCCATTGGGAGTGGCTTTATTTCTTAGTGTTATGTTCAATAACGATGTATTTGATAATCAATGATGCCTTAAGTTCCATGAACATAGTATGTAATAGGACGCCCAGGCTGGGGCCAGCTGAGCTCCAGGAGGCCAGCTGTGAAGCTGAACAGCACTGTTCCCTAGAGGTTCCTTTTGTGGTCTGGGGAGATTAGCTTCCCCTCCCTCAACTACAACTGACAATTTGGGAGTTCCTTAAAACTCAAGTAATATCTGGGGACATTGAAACAAATGCCTGGTCACATATCCTGGTTTGTGTGGGGCTGAGGAAAGGATATGAATCCAGCCCAGAGGTGGGGTTCAAATCTGTCTGAGGAACTGAAATGGTTGGAGGTGAGTCTGGATGTAACTAGACTGAGGAAGAGGCTATGGGACCTCTGTGAGGGAGTGAGAACTCGCAGAATGACTCAGCTGAGCAAGTAGGGGCTAGATATGAGCCTCTTTTGACTTATTCCCCCTTCCAGGGCCTGTGCAGTAAGGAGGAGAGGGATGTGGCATAACATGGAAGACCTGTGTCACAGGAGGCCAAGCACTCTGCAAGGGAATCCTTCCAAAAGAGCTATGAGAAGCAGTGTAGTGGAGTAGAAGGATTACCTGGAGGAAGCCCGTGAAACTGTTGGAATGATAGTTACTCAATGTATACACACTTAGGATACTCAGGGATACCCCTCTGCCAGGCACGTCAGACGTATTTGGGGAAATTAAGCAGGACTTCTCACAAATAAGCTTGCATACATGACCTTTGTTGTTTTAAAAAGGTAGTTAAGCCCATGGTACATCCCATACACCTCTAATCAACTTTAATCTGCACTGTCCAATATGGTAGCCACTAGTCATGTGTGTCTATTAAGCTCGCAAAATATGGATAGTGTGGCTGTGGAACTGAATTTGAAATGTTATTTAATTTTAATTTAAAAATGGAAGCTAAATAGAATATTTGTCCTATAAAACTTATAAGAAAACTTTGAGGCATGTTTCATTTTTTTATATTTATAGATTTAGAATTGATTTTCAATTTGTGCTTCTTCTGCAGCTGTAATATGGATAGTGTGGCTGTGGAACTGAATTTGAAATGTTATTTAATTTTAATTTAAAAATGGAAGCTAAATAGAATATTTGTCCTATAAAACTTATAAGAAAACTTTGAGGCATGTTTCATTTTTTTATATTTATAGATTTAGAATTGATTTTCAATTTGTGCTTCTTCTGCAGCTGCTAAATCATTTCAGTTGTGTCTCACTCTGTGCAACCCCATAGACGGCAGCCCACTAGGCCCCCCCATCCCTGGGATTCTCTAGGCAAGAATACTGGAGTGGGTTGCCATTTCCTTCTCCAACGCATGAAAGTGAAAAGTCAAAATGAAGTCGCTCAGTTGTGTCCGACTCTTTGCGACCCCATGGACCACAGCCTACCAGGCTCCTGTGTCCATGGGATTTTCCAGGCAAGAGTACTGGAGTGGGGTGCCATTGCCTTCTCCTTCAAATTTGTG
Source organism: Madoqua kirkii (assembly GCA_006408675.1). Classification (NCBI taxonomy): domain Eukaryota; kingdom Metazoa; phylum Chordata; class Mammalia; order Artiodactyla; family Bovidae; genus Madoqua; species Madoqua kirkii. The sequence continues at coordinate 5,737 of SJYC01008614.1, forward strand.
CAATACCTCCTTAAATGTGATATTAATAATTAGACATAAGAGTGAATGGATTTACTTAACTTGAATATGTGTGATTTTGAAGTTGACATGCTTTTGCTTCAAAGTTACATGAATTCTTCTGAAAAAGGTGACTATAAATGGTCAGTATAGTTGTAAACATCGAAGGAAAACAATTTTTTGGTCCTCAATTTAGTTATTGAAAAACTTTTAAGTATGTTTGGAATAACTTCGGTTTGTGAGTCTCAGTTCAGTTTAGTCCCTCAGTCGTCTCTGACTCTTTGTGACCCAATGAATCGCAGCACACCACACCTCCCTGTCCATCACCATCTCCCGGTGATCACTCAAACTCAAGTTCATTGAGTCCATGATACTATCCAGCCATCTCATCCTCTGTCGTTCCCTTCTCCTCCTGCCCCCAACCCTCCCAGCATCAGAGTCTTTTCCAATGAATCAACTCTTTACATGAGGTGGCCAAAGTACTGGAGTTTCAGCTTTAGCATCATTCCTTCCAAAGAACACCCAGGACTGATCTCCTTTAAATGGACTGGTTGGATCTCCTTGCAGTCCAAGGGGCTCTCAAGAGTCTTCTCCAACACCACAGTTCAAAAGCATCAGTTCTTCAGCACTCAGCTTTCTTCACAGTCCAACTCTCACATCCATACATGACCACTGGGAAAACCATAGCCTTGACTAGACGGACCTTTGTTGGCAAAGTAATGGCTCTGCTTTTGAATATGCTATCTAGGTTGGTCATATCTTTTCTTCCAGGGAGTAAACGTCTTTTAATTTCATGGCTGCAGTCACCATCTGCAGTGATTTTGGAGCCCCCCAAAATAAAGTCTGACACTGTTTCCACTGTTTCCCCATCTATTTCCCATGAAGTGATGGGACCAGATGCCATGATCTTCGTTTTCTGAATGTTGAGCTTTAAGTCAACTTTTTCACTCTCCACTTTCACTTTCATCAAGAGGCTTTTTAGTTCCTCTTCACTTTCTGCCATAAGAGTGATGTCATCTGTATATCTGAGGTATTGATATTTCTCTTGGCAATCTTGATTCCAGCTTGTGCTTCTTCCAGCCCAGTGCTTCTCATGATGTACTCTTAAGTTAAATAAGCAGGTGAAAATATACAGCCTTGACATACTCCTTTTCCTACTTGGAACCAGTCTGTTGTTCCATGTCCAGTTCTAACTGTTGCTTCCTGACCTGCATACAGATTTCTCAAGAGGCAGGTTAGGTGGTCTGGTATTCCCATCTCTTTCAGAATTTTCCACAGTTTATTGTGATCCACACAGTCAAAGGCTTTGGCATAGTCAATAAAGCAGAAATAGATGTTTTTCTGGAACTCTCTTGCTTTTTCCATGATCCAGCAGATGTTGGCAATTTGATCTTTGGTTCCTCTGTCTCTTCTAAAACCAGCTTGAACATCTGGAAGTTCACGGTTCACATTTTGCTGAAGCCTGGCTTGGAGAATTTTGAGCATTACTTTATTAGCGTGTGAGATGAGTGCAATTGTCAACTATAAATTTTGTGAGAGCTAAATACAGGTCAAATACTTGAGATAAAACTTTAGTATCCAAATCACGATGGAAAAGAAGGGCAAAATATAAGCTAGATTAGAAAATATAGTACCAAGAAAAGAATGGGAAAATTTCTAATGGATAATTATAAAATATAACATCAATTTTGCCCTGAAATGATAGGATTTGGGATAAAGCAATATTAAATAAGTCATTATCAATAACCTCAGATATGCAGATGACACCATCCTTATGGCAGAAAGTGAAGAGGAACTAAAAAGCCTCTTGATGAAAGTGAAAGTGGAGAGTGAAAAGGTTGACTTAAAGCTCAACATTCAGAAAACGAAGATCATGGCATCTGGTCCCATCACTTCATGGGAAACAGATGGAGAAACCGTGGAAACAGGGTCAGACTTTATGTTTTTGGGCTCTAAAATCACTGCAGATGGTGACTGCAGGCTTGAAATTAAAAGATGTTTACTCCTTGGAAGAAAAGTTATGACCCACCTAGATAGCATATTCAAAAGCAGAGACATTACTTTGCCAACAAAGGTTCGTCTAGTCAAGGCTATGGTTTTTCCTGTGGTCATGTATGGATGTGAAAGTTGGACTGTGAAGAAAGTTGAGTGCCGAAGAATTGATGCTTTTGAACTATGGTGTTGGAGAAGACTCTTGAGAGTCCCTTGGACCGCAAGGAGATCCAACCAGTCCATTTAAAGGAGATCAGCCCTGGGTGTTCTTTGGAGGAATGATGCTAAAGCTGAAACTCCAGTACTTTGGCCATCTCATGAGAAGAGTTGACTCATTGGAAAAGACTCTGATGCTGGGAGGGATTGGGGGCAGGAGGAGAAGGGGACGACAGAGGATGAGATGGCTGGATGGCATCACGACTCCATAGACGTGAGTTTGAGTGAACTCGGGGAGTTGGTGAGGGACAGGGAGGCCTGGCGTGCTGCGATTCATGGGGTTGCAAAGAATTGGACACGACTAAGAAACTGAACTGAACTGAAGATTAGTTTCATTGTTCCCCCACTCCCTTTTAAAAATGTGACTCTTAAAAAATTTTAAATGACATATGTGGCTTACATTCATTTCTTTTTTAAAAGATAGCTATATTTTTTTTTAAGTTATTTCTTTATCTTTGGTTGTGCTGGCTCTTCACTGTTGCAAAGGACTTCCTCTAGTTGTGGTGTGCACACTTCTCACTGAGGTGGCCTCTTTTGTTGCAGAGCACAGGCTCTAGGCACACGCGCTGAGTAGATGAGGCACATGGGTTTAGTTGCCCCATGGCATGTGTGATCTTCCCAGACCAGGGATCAAACCCATGTCCCCTGCATTGGCAGGCAGATTCCTATCTGTTATACCACCAGGGAAGTCCTGCATTCCATTTCTATTGGACAGTGCTGGTCTAGATTATCTGAAAGCAGGTCCGCATTTTGTCCTTCCATATCCTCAGTGACATGTAACAGTGCTACATAAATAGTTATTGAGGAAGATGATTTAATCTTGGAGCAAGTCTCCTGTAGTTGAGCATGGTGGTTGCTCAGGTAAACTGCTAAGTCTGAATGCATAAAATAATGTGTAAAGCCACTCTTTCACCTTCCCAGGAGAGCTTATTACTCTCCATGTTTCTCTAACATCTTATCTTTTGGTCACCACTAGCTAAATGATGAAGTGTTGAATCTACCACTGATCTATTGATTCCTGCCCCACCACTGCCCCTTGATTTCTTTCCGAAGCACCTGTAGCATCACTGATTATTATGAAGGGAGTTGGCAGTAACTTGTCTCTAGTCAGGTTTGCCAAGGCTTTTGAGTTTGAAACTGTGAACCTCATTCATGGGTTTCCTGTCCAGGACCTCAGTAAGAAATTCAGCTGCACAAAATAAAACAACAAATACCTATGATTTGGCCAAAGAAGTTAGGTAGTTTGTTGCTTATCCACTTTATGAAGTTTCTTCCCCTAAAATTCAACATAGCTTAAAAAAAAATATATATATATTTATTTATTTGGTTGCACTGGGTCTTTGTTGCTGTGAATGGCTGGCGAGTGGGTGCTCTTCACTAGTTACTGGGCACTGGCTTCTTATTGCAGGGGCTTCTCTTGTTGTGGAATACGGACTCAGTAGTTGTGGTACGCAGGCTCAGTTGCCCCGTGGCATGTGGCATCTTCCTGGAGCAGGGATTGAACTCTGGTCCCCTGCACTGAGGTGAATTCTTAACTACTAGAACACCAGGGAAGTTCTCAACATGGCTTTTGTGTCCAATCCTAGTATTGCACTGAAAGGCTGACTCTCTGTGATGTGAATTGCCTTTCCCTTTCAAGAGGAGCTGGAGAAAATGGAATATTGACAGGAACAAGTGGGTTTTCTGTCGACTCTGCAACACAGCACATCTATGGTGGGATCTACTCTGGTTCCTGCTCAACCTATTGTTCAAAATAACCAGTCTATATGATCTAATTAAGCCAGTCGCTTCAGCAGAGAAAATAGTTTGCTTTATTTCATCACTCAATGAGCAGATTAATTTCTTGAACATGACTGCAACTGCTGTGCTGCTGTGTCAGGAGACTGAGTTTTCAGTCAAGACTGGGCAAGGACATGCCCTGGATCGCCTTTTCCCCTTCTCATGTGTTGCAACATCTAATCTAGAAATGCTGGACAAACCTTCATATATCATTTAAGGTCAGGTACTATGTGGGGAATATGAAGTATGGAGTGTTTTTGTCTGATATGATTAGGGCTGCCAGATAATCTTTTGGTAGAAGTATGTCTCATGCAATATGTGGGACATATCATACTTCTACTAAAAATTATTCATTATTTGTATGAAATTCAGATTTACCTGTAGGAGAAGGCAATGTCAACCCACTCCAGTACTCTTGCCTGGAGAATCCCATGGATGGAGGAGCCTGGTAGGCTGTGGTCCATGGGGTTGCGAAGAGTCTGACACGACTGAGCGATTTCGCTTTCACTTTTCACTTTCACGCATTAGAGAAGGAAATGGCAACCCACTCCAGTGTTCTTGCCTGGAGAATCCCAGGGATGGGGGAGCCTGATGGGCTGCCGTCTATGTGGTCGCACAGAGTCAGACACAACTGAAGTGACTTAGCAGCAGCAGCAGCAGATTTACCTAGGCATCCTATATTTTTATTCACTAAGGTCCAGCAACTCCAGATAAAATGCTAGAATGGCCCCAAAGAAGCACCACTTTTACCATTTCTCAAACAAAAAGATGATGTGTTTAAGAAAGGATATCTGTAGCATATAGTATCAGAAACAAATAGTTAGGAATGAGTTTAGCCAGAGAGGGGAAAGATCTCTACACTGAAAACCATAAGACATTGATGAAAGAAATCAAACAAGACATAAATAAATAGAAAGGTATTCTGTGTTCATGGATTGAAAGAATAAATAGTTAAAATGTCTATTCTACTCAAAGCCATCTAGAAATTTAATGCAGTTGCTATCAAGATTCCAATGGTATTATTAACAGAAGTAGAAAAAACAGTTCTAAAATTTACATGGAACCACAAAAGACCATGAATTTGCAAAAACAATCCTGAGAAAGAAGAACAAACGGAGAAGCATAACACTTCCTGATTTCAAGCTATATTATAAAATTATAGTAATTAAACTGTATAATATTGGCATAAACTAGATACACAGATCAATGCAACAAGACTGAGAGCCCAGAAATAAACTCAGGCATATATGTTCAATGAATATTTGACAAGGGAGCCAAGAATATTCAATGAAGAAAACACAGTCTCCTCAATAACTGAGAAAACTGGATATCACATAAAGAATGAAACTTGACCCCTTATCTTATACTACTCACAAAAATTAACTTGAAATGGATTTAAGACCTAAATATAAGATGAGAACTCATAAAATCCCCTGAAGAAAACATAGGAAAAAAGCTCTTTGACATGGGTCTTGACAAATGACTTTTTGGATATGACACCTAAAGCACAAGCAACAAAATAAAAAGTAAACAACTGAGATGACATCAAACTAAAAAGCTTCTGCCCAGCAAAAACAAACAAACAAAAACCAACAAGAGACAACCTATGGAATGGGAAAACATATTTATAAACTATACATCTACTAAGGGGTTAATATCCAAATTATAATGAAGAAAAGTGACCATTTCCAGTTCTGGGGTCACTGCTGAGTTTTCCAAATTTGCTGGTATATTGAGTGTAGCACTTTTACAGCATCCTTGTTGAGGATTTGAAATAGCTCCACTGGAATTCCATCACCTCCACTAGCTTTGTTCAGAGTGATGCTTCCTAAGGCCCACTTGACTTCACATTCCAGGATGCCTGGCTCTAGGCAGGTGATCATACCATCATGGCTATGAGTCATCAATGTCTTTTTTCTAGCCACAGAACTGGAAAATTTCAGTTTTCATTCCAATCCCAAAGAAAGGCAATGCCAAAGAATGTTTAAACTATTGTACTCATCTCATACACTAGCAAAGTAATGCTCAAAATTCTCCAAGCAAGGCTTCAACAGTACGTGAACTGGGAACTTCCAGATGTTCAAGCAGAACTTAGAAAAGGCAGAGGAACCAGAGAGCAAATTGGCAACATCCGCTGGATCATTGAAAAAGCAAGAGAGTTCCAGATAAACATCTACTTTTGTTTAATTGACTATGCCAAAGTCTTTGTGTGGATCACGACAAACTGTGGAAAATTCCTCAAGAGATAGGAATACCAGACCACATTACCTGCCTCCTGAGAAATTTGTATGCAGGTCAGGAAGCAACAGTTAGAACTGGACATGGAACAACAGACTGGTTCCAAATCAGGAAAGGAGGACGTCAAGGCTGTATATTGTCACCTTGCTTATTTAACTAATATGTAGAGTACATCATGCAAAATGCTGGGCTGGATGAAGCACAAGTTGGAATCAAGATTGCCAGGAGAAATATCAATAATCTCAGATATGCAGATGACACTACCCTTATGGCTGAAAGTGAAGAAGAACTAAAGAGCTTCTTGATGAAAGTGAAAGAGGAGAGTGAAAAAATTGGCTCAAAACTCAACATTCAGAAAACTAAGATCATGACATCTGGTCCCATCACTTCATGGCAAATAGATGGGGAAACAATGGAAACAGTGACAGATTTTTTTGGGGGGGGTTCCAAAATCACTTCAGGTAGTGACTGCAGCCATGAAATTAAAAGATGTTTCCTCCTTGGGAGCAAAAGTTGTGACCAACCTAGAGAGCATATTAAAAAGCAGAGACACTATTTTGTCAACAAAGGTCAGTCTAGTCAAAGCTATGATTTTTCCAGTAGTCATATATGGATGTGAGAGTTGGACTGTGAAGAAAGCTGAGTGCTGAAGAAATGATGCTTTTGAACTGAGGTGTTGGAGACTCTTGAGCGTCCTTTAGACTGCAAGGAGATCCAACCAGTCCATTCTAAAGGAGATCAGTCCTGTGTATTTATTGAAAGGACTGATGCTGAAGCTGAAACTCCAGTACTTTGGCCACCTCATGCGAAGAACTGACTCACTGGAAAAGACTGATGCCGGGAAAGATTGAAGGCAGAAGGAGAAGGAAGCAACACGGATGAGATGATTGGATGGCATTACCGACTGGATGGACATGAGTTTGAGTAAATTCCTGGAGTTGATGATGCACAGGCAGGCCTGGCGTGCTGCAATCCATGGGGTTGCCAAATGACTGAGTGATTGAACTGAACTGATATAAAGATAATGGATGTTAACTTATTGTGGTAATCATTCACAATATATCAAATCATAAACTTATATGGTGTTACACATCAGTTTTATCTTAATAAATGTGGAAAAAATATTTGGGTCTATTTGGAGATAATCAGAGACCAGCATGGTGTTTGGTGATTCCTGCTGAATCTTCTTACTGAAACCATCAGAGGTCAGATCTGAGTGTCTGTCTGATAAACTGAACTCTGAAAGGGGTCGTGCAAATTGCAATGTGCTGCTCTGCCTGCTTTGCGTTGTTTCCCCTTTTATGTGCCCATATGAACTCCCCAGTGAGACTGTAAACCCCACGGGGCAGAAACTGTGTCTTCTTTTTATTGGGATCCCCAAAGTCCAACAAAATATCTGGCTACCAGCAGATGTTTAAAAGTGTGATATATGATAATGAAAGGGAGACTTACCTTAGTCTGAAATCCATTGCATATTCTAACAATCTCAGTGGGAGTTTTGTGCCCCAGGCGCCAGGCCAGAGGTCAGTGGCGTAGCCTGGTCTGGAAATAGAGCCCGTCTGCGCTTCCGGAGGAGTCTGTCGAAAGCCCTTCTCTGTTTGCCCCAGAACAAGTGCTCCATCCTTGAGGCCAACACAAGCAACAGCCTCCCTGCCACCTGTCAGTGAACTGCTGCCAGAGTGTAATTGTACCGGATGCTGTGAGAGGAAGCCTGAATTGCAGGAGGCTTCAGCAGGGCCAACAGTGCCTTTTCTTACCTGTTAATGAAGCCTCATTAGAGACAGCAAGAAACCGTGCTGAGAACTGGAAGCACCAGTCTGTGGGCTCGCCTTGCCAAAGGATGATTAACTTAATGATTTATGGCAGCTGCTCTTTGAGATTACAGAGCCGAGGAGACTGCGTGTGTGCGGCGGCACAGTGTGCTGTCTGCTGGAAGCTCAGGAGGGTGCACAAATCCATTCTCCCCTCGCTTCCAGGTTCTGGGAAATGCACAGCCCTTCAGGTCCATGAGTACCTCATTCTGATGGCTGGCCTTCTGAGGCTCTCCAGCTGTGTTTAAGTTAGGGATTTAGATCATAGCTGGGGAACAAAAATTCACCATAATAAGTAAAAAAGAAAAGCAGCAGAGCCCAGTGAACGGGCATTCTATCAAGTTGGCTGCACACTCTTCTGGGGAGGCCCTGGTACCCGTGGCTTCAGTCACGGGCACCCCTGGGTGTGCAGCTATGGAGGGGATTGGTGCTTTCTGAAATGCAGCCGTAGGTGGTGTCTTGACTATTTCTATGCCTCAGACATTGAAGGGAGTCATGCAAAGTTGCCCTGCAAACTAAATAGCTGTCCTGCCCACCTGACTTATTAATACAATTCCTTTGATCCTGGAAGCCAAAAGGGAAACCAGTTGGAGTGATTTCAACCAGGCGATCCCCATGTCTTACCTCGCTTCTCTTTCTAACTTTCTTAAAGGTAAATAAGATTCCATTTGTTTATGTTGACCTTGGCTATTTGGAAGCCTAGGAACTGAAGGAGGGGGTCTTCAAATGTGTCCATGTTGGACACACTGCCCTGTCTGGATTAGCTTCTTATGTGAGGACAGACTCAGCTTGGATCATTTTTTAACTTTGGTCTGTAATTTTGTGTGACAGTTGTGCTGATAGGAGCTTGGGGGAGGAATTAAGAAATTAAGTCTGGGCCGTGTGTGTGTGGTTTTGGAGGCACGGAGAGCCTGCGCTAGGACACAGGTGGTGGTTTCAGTTTTAATCAGAAGGCAGGGGCGTCTCAAATGGGTAGGCGGCAGATTCATGAACTATATTTGGCTGGCCTGAGCCCTGAGAGGGCTGGGGAAGACCCTGGAAGAATGTTCTGAGGCTGCAAGTGTAGGCAGCCATAATCACAACCTAATTCGTCTCCCACAGATTTAAACTGAAGTTCCCTTTAAACTGATTGAGAGAGATGCTCTGCCAACAGCAGTGAAATGTGGGTGTCTGTGCATAACTATTCATGCAGAGCACACTAAAGACACCTGAATGCTCTGTGATCACGCTACATGCTGACCCCCTCTAGCAAAAATATTGTTTTTTTCCCCCAATAGTGGCAATCTGGTATGCTGAGCACAACTCTCACCCCAGAAGCACATTTGTGTTGATAAACCTATGAGCAGCTGACCCTTGAATAATGAGGAAGATGGCATCATGCTCCAGGACCCTTCTAGAAGCCTTTAAGGATGGCCCCATGAGGGAAGGCCAGGTAGGTAAAGTGATATCCAGCTCTATCTGACAGTGGGTTGAACAAGGTGGGCAGACTGGAAGCCACACACGAAGCATTTATTTGAGAGGGGCAAGGGAGGTCGCTCGAGCTACAGACTACTTGAATTAAGGCGGCAGGACCCTCTCCACTTCCAGGAAGCTTTTCAGCTCAAGCTGAACCAGCCAGGAAATCCAGCTTGGGGTGGGGAGTGGGAAGGGTGAGGGGAGATGGGGTTGGGGTGTAAGGGGGTAGGGGTGGGAGTTCCTCAGGGAACTTCATTGGTCACTTGGTGCGGAAGCCAGCACTTTCTTCATGAAAAATGGGTATTTCTCCATTAGCTGAAACAAACAAACAAAAAACCCCAAAAACACATTTGAGTGAGAAAAGCCATGGATGATGAAACTTACTAAAGATATCACAATAGGATTACAGGAAAGGTAGATGTTTCACAGAAAGAATTGGGCCTTTGGAACAAGACAGTTTGAGTTTAAACTCCTACCTCCATGGTTATTAGCTGTGTGACCTTGGGTAAATGACTTAAGCTCTCTTGGATTTTGTTTCTTGTCTATAAAATGGGGATAATGATGTGGTTCTGGCAGAGTTTTGAGGGGAAATGAAGACAGCATAGAGCTTGAGACTGTGCTGGCACATAGCAGGCACTCACTGAATGGAGTTCTTGAAGTAAATTTAACCTGCCTTGTTATTTTTGTGTTTCAGTTATTCATACACACCTGAAAAAATTAGCGTTGTTACAAACATCTAGCATTTATAATCAACAGAAATCAGTGCAATAAAAAGGCAGTTGGAAACAGGAGCTGGATGCCATGTTTTTCGTTTGAAAGGAGTGAGTGTTAGGTTGCTTCCTGGCCCCCTTACCTTCTAAGAAGGGGATGGCACAGACCACAGTGAGAGCCAGGACACCTGGGATCCAGCTTGCCTCCCCGTGCAACCACGGGAAAATCTTTTTCTGCTCTGGACTTCTTATTCTCTCTGGAATCATAAGCCATTGTACTACATAATCAACAAGTCATCTCTTAGCCCTGCCATTCTATTTCTCATTCAATGTGTGCCAAAGAATGGACCTTGGAGGGCATGAAGATACAGAATTATGATGAAAGAAAGGCTTGAATTTCCTTAAAGAATTGTCAAGGAAGCTGAGCCCCAAGCCTCATGCCTATGCTTCAGGGTGTCCTTACCCATAAAAAAAGTACTGCTAGATGCATATATATGTGGATGGTGTATATGTATATATATCACACATGTGTATATATATGTATATGTACCAATACACACATAAATGTATATAACCATATACACACATATATATACACTGACGTACACATGTCATTCCCAACCTCTCACCTCTGTCCACTGTGGAGGCTGGAAAAGCTAAATAGTTGCTTTCCCAGCTTCCCTTGCAGGTAGATCTAATCATGTGAGCAGACTGGTTAATGAGATAAAAGAGAAAGTGGATTGGAGGCCTTCTCAAAACATTTTCCCTTCACTGAAAAAAGGGGTGAGTCATGCAGGGAAAATCCTTTCTTCTGTCCCCTTTTCCCTCCCTTTTCTTGCCATGCATGAAGCTATGCTGTCTGGAGCTGTGGTAGGCATTTGGCAACAATGGGTGACAAAGATGAAGACAGGAATGGTAAATCAGAGGGATGAAATGAGCTGGGGACCTGACTGACATCATGTGCAGCCTTCTGTTGCTGCTGCTGCTAAGTTGCTTCAATCATGTCCAACTCTGTGCGACTCCAGAGATGGCAGCCCACCAGGCTCCCTCGTCCCTGGGATTCTCCAGGCAAGAACACTGGAGTGGGTTGCTGTTTCCTTCTCCAATGCATGAAAGTGAAAAGTCAAAGTGAAGTTGCTCAGTTGTGTCCGACTCTTCACAACCCCATGGACTGCAGCCTACTAGGCTCCTATGTCCATGGGATTTTCCAGGTAAGAGTACTGGAGTGGGGTGCCATTGCCTTCTCCACACGAGCAGCCTAGCCTACCTCATTTCTGAAACTTTCAGGTGACATGGTTTATGCCCTTGCTGCTCAAAGTGTGATCTGTGGACCAGCAGTACAGGTATCACCTGAGAGTTCTGTCAGAAATGCAGAGCCTCAGGTCCTGTCTCAGACTTACAGAAGCAGAATTTGCATTTTTAAAAAGGTGCCCAGGCTTGGCATATTTCAGGAGTGTTGGTTTATAGCTTCATTAATAAGAGCTTACTACATGCAATGGCATCCCACTCCGGTACCTTTGCCTGGAAAATCCCATCGATGGAGGAGCCTGGTGGGCTGCAGTCCATGGGGTCGCTACAAGTCAGACACAACTGAGTGACTTCACTTTCATTTTTCAGTTTCATGCATTGGAGAAGGAAATGGCAACCCACTCCAGTGTTCTTGCCTGGAGAATCCCAGGGATGGAGGAGACTGGTGGGCTGCCATCTATGGGGTCGCACAGAGTCAGACACAACTGAAGCGACTTAGCAGCAGCAGCAGCAGCAACATGCAGCAGAAAGCATTGCTAACAGCTACCATGTAGTATGAGGTAAGCGTGAACCATATAGGTGTGTCTATAGGTGTGTGTCTATATGTCTATATACATGAATATATACTGACATCCATACATATATGTACACACATGTAAGTATATACTATATATTCATCTATATATTGTATTGTTTAGTTGCTACGTCGTGTTTGACTCTTTGCAAACTCATGGACTGTAGCCCCAGTCTCCCTGTCCATGGGATTTTCCAGGCAAGAATTCTGGAGTTGGTTGCCATTTCCTTCTCCAGGAGATCTTCCCCACCCAGGGATCCAATGCTTGTCTCCTTCTTGGCAGGTGGATTTTTTACCACTGAGCCGCCAGGGAAGCCAAATACTACGTACATATGAATGGAAAAATCCTGGGAGGACAGTCAGGCTATGGGAGTTGAGGGGGTGTGCTGGGAGGTGATTTCTCCTTTTTACATTAATTACTTCAATAGTATTTGAGAAAATGTTTAATCGAAACCTATGAGTACCTACTCCTCTCCTAACAAAGCTGAGCAGAGACGCACCTGCTCTCCTCGCGGTCCAGCAGCGCGTGGTAGGACGCCACGTCCCGCTGCAGCTGGCATTTGTGCGACAGCAGGTGCTCCCGGGCCTGCAGCTGCTGCTCCGCCTCGGCGCGCATCTCCCTGAGCTCCGCCTCCAGCCTGCTGACCACCGCCCCCAGGTTCTGCAGCTCGATGTCGTGCCAGTGCTTGGCGTCGTGCAGGGTGTTCTCCAGGCCCCGCTTCTAGGAGAGAGGGAACGCGGGCCAAGCCTGAGGCCCAAGGACCGGCCCTGGGAAGAGGGAGGGGGCAGAGCAGTGGGAGGGGCTGGCCTCGGCCTGGTCTGTCCTTTCTCCCAGGACGGTTACCTTGACCGGCTGAGGAGGCTCAGTGGGAAAGTGATGAATCCTGGGGAGGCCAGAGTCTTGTTTAGTCTAATTCACTGATCCTTCCTATGGGGTTGGAGGTGGAGAGGGAGACGAGCAAGAAAAAGAGGGGAGGAAGACCAGAAGGGAGAGCCCATGAGACAGAATGATGAGAGAAAATGAGAGGGAGATGAGTGAGAGAAGGAGAGAGATAACAAGAGAGAGAAATACGCACGCGCGCACGCACGCGTGTGCACACACACACACACACGAGGCAGTCTGCTGGTGTTTCTTCAAAGAAATTTTGCAGTCTTCCCTCCAAGCCTTTTTGCTCCTGACTGCTCATGCTCTGGGCCTTCCTTCCTCTGTGAACCCCTACTCACTGTCCCGCTGGGAGGCTGTCTCCTCCTGCATGCTTCCCACATTCCACAGTCAGAAATAATGTCTCTGGTCTCTATCCCCTCGGCATGTCTTTCCTCAGTGTTTGGGTAGCACACTGAGCTAGTTCCTCTTCCCCAGCTGCCCCTTCGCCCTACTCTTAGCCCATCTCTCTCTGAGCTGATCCGCACCGGTTGGTCTCTACCAGACTCACGACTTGGTCACTCCTGTGTTGATGTGTCCAGCACACACATCTCCCCACCCATGCAGACTTGCTACTGAGGTTCTTCCTAGAAATATACACAGGTTGTGGGCACCTCAAATCAAGGTGTTCAAAATGAAGCTTGGCTTCCTTCCAAACCTTGCTGGCCCCTCCTCTCCTGTGCTCCAGCTGGTGAACACAACAAGAGCTAGAAACCAGGGAAAGATATGCCCCTGATCCTACTTCCTTCCCAAATTCAGTGATCAGAGTCCTGCCTCTTGTATATTCTGAAACATTTTCCCATTTGGGCCCCCTCTGCTCTAGCCACCAATACCCTGGATGGATGCTTATCGCCTCTCATCTGGAGGAACCTCCGTGGCCTCCCAGCTCATTTCCTCTGACTGTAGTTCCTCCTCCTCTGGACCACAGCGCCCCACCACCACCACCCCACTACTAACAGCAGCCACCGTGTGCTGTCTAAAGCCCAGATCTGCTTGTATTCTCCTCCTCCTCACCTGGCTGACTCCTATTTACCCCATGTCCAAGATTAGGGGTCACCTTTCTTAGGAAACCTCTTGTGCCTGCCACCACCAGGCTGGATTAGGGGGTCCCTTCTCTGGGTTTCACAGCTTCCCAAGCACACACATGCCCTTGAAGCGGGCTGAGCTTCTTAGGGGCATGTCTCCTCGAGCAGATGCTGAGCTCCTTGAGAGCAGGAACCTAGTCTCTATAACCACAGAGACAAGATAGGACCTGATACAGAGCAGGTGTGTGTGTGTGTGTGTGTGTGTGTGTGTGTGTGTTGCCTAGATAACAGCACTTGTATTATGGTTACACTTACTGTCCTATCTTCCCACTAGACTGAAACTTTCTTCTCATCTTCCCATATACCAAACCCTGCAAACTGAAGGGCTTTACTGCCAGTAAACATCTTCCCTGGTGGCTCAGAGGTTAAAGCATCTGCCTGGAATGCAGGAGACCCGAGTTCATTTCCTGGGTCAGGAAAATCCCCTGGAGAAGGAAATGGCAACCCACTCCAGTACTCTTGCCTGGAGAATCCCATGGAGGGAGGAGCCTGGTAGGCTACAGTTCATGGCGTCGCAAAGAGTCGGACAAGACTGAGCGACTTCACTTCACTTCAAACACCTTTAAAAAATGGAATGCATCTTTAACAGTTTTTAGTAGTTCTAATTATGTAGTTCTATAATTTAGAATCTGGCTTTTTATATGACACATAAGAAACAAATATCTTTCTAAATTGGACTGAGTCTTGTTGAAACAAGTTTCTGTACTCTCTTTTGACTACTGTGACTGAAATGGATGATTCTTGCTCAAGACGTCATCTTGAATCATGACTACTGTTAAGCAGAGGCTACCATATTGTCTTATTTAAATCTTCCTAACTTTACAGGATATGGGAATGTTGAGTCAGATTCCCATCCAGGTATGTCTACAGGTGGCAAAATGTGATTAGTAGAAATAAATATAGATCAGGGTCTGATCTGGTTATTAGTTGCTGGTAAGATCTGGGGTGCTAACTCTACCTACTACACTTGGCATTCAATATCAGATGATCCTTTGCAGGCCTCAAAACTCTCACGTGCTGGGAGATGGGAAATCCATATGACTACAGTTAGACAGTCGAGAGTTAAACTTGACATAGGAAAGGCCAGGACTGTTTCTGGCCTACTCACCAGAGCTCGCAAGGACTCCGTCTCAGCCTGCAGGCTCTGGATTTGGCAGGAAGTGTTGTGCAACTCCACCCTGAGGGCTGCAGCCAGCTTCTCTTCCTGGGTCTGGGCCCTGCGAGCCAGTTCCGCCTGTTGCTGTGGAGAGTCAGGAGTGAGCAGAGGAGCCACGGCCTGAACCCATCATTCCCTGTCACCCTCTTGGAAACAGCCATTTGATTTAAAAATCACTTTTTAAAAAAATAAGTACTCACATGAACTTGTATTCCAACACTTAAGTAATCTGAACATATAATGCGTGCAAATAGAATAAAATACAAAAGATCTTCTAAAGGATATATAGTCACCTTTTCTTCCTGTGCCCTAATTACTTCATTCTGTTTATAGTTTCTTTTATCTCCTACCAGAGCTATTTTGTTCATTTATAAACAGATGCATACGAGCATCCTTCCTTGCTTTGGTACTTAATACATTTTTAGAAACTATTCTATAGCAGTACATGTAGATCAATTACATTCTTTTTAAGGGTTGCATGATATTACCTTGCTTGGAAGTACTGTGATTATTTGGAAGTTTCCCACTGATTGACACTTACCTTGTTTCCAGTCTTGGCCTGTTATGAACAATGATGCAATCCCTTATTTTCCATACATGGGGGGATCTTTGAGGGGTAAATTACTGTAGTGAAACTGCTGAGTCAAAAACATAGGCATTTCAGACTTCTCTGGTGGCTCAGTGGTTAACAATCTGCCTGCCAACGCAGGGGACACAGGTTCGTTCCTGGTCTGGGAAGATTCCACATGTTGGGGAGCAACCAAGCCTATGCGTCGTAACTGCTGGAGCCCCTGTGCTCCAGGGCCTGCAAGTTACAGCTACTGAGTCCACATGCTGCAGCCTCTGAAGTCTGTGTGCCTGGAGCCCATGCCTGGCAACAAGAGGTGCCCCTGCAAAGATAAGGTGGTGCTCCGCAACGAAGAGTCGCTGCAGCTTGCCACAACTAGAGAAAGCCTGTGCGCAGCAAAGAAGACCCAGTGCACCCCCCAAATTCATTAATAATAAAACCCCCAGTGCTAAGGGGTCATCAGGAAGGATTATTAACAAAAAATGTAGGTGTTGTAACCACGATAAACTTTGGAAATTTGAACTCCCTCCAGCGTTGCGATTGTCCCACACCTTCCTCCAACAAGAGGTGAACCAACTCGACCTGAAAGTTGCTGTTTTCCTGTAAAGATCCATCTGACCACCACTGTGAATACAGGGGGAAGATTTGTATTTCTCCCCAGAGCAAGATGGACATATTCTGATTCCTCCTACATTCAAGAGAGTGGGTCACTGCTACTCCTGTTTGCTGGAGAAAAGGGAAAACACCAGAGTTCTCCCTCATGTTTCTTCACTGCAGTCCAATGAAAGGCCTCCAAGTCAATGATGTAGGAGAAAATAAACTGTTTTCTCTCCTAGGTTACTGGCTTTCTGAGTTTCCCATCTTTACCACATATGAATACTTATTTATAGAGTTATGCCCAAATAGTCCAACCTAATTGACTGGCTTAAAAATATCCCAAATCAAAAGGCTCACTTCTCAGTAGCAGTTCTGCTAATTCTTGCTGTTTGAGGTCTATTAAGAGCTCAACTAAAACGTCCATTAAATGCCAGGGAGCAGCTGAAGGACAGCAGAACCCGTGGGCTCAGCTCTGACTGGTGGGCCCGGGGCTGTGCATCTCTGGCCCATTATTCATCCTCTCTGAGTTCCAGTCTGTACCCTTAGATGACGCTGGGTGGGGAATGATAAGCATATGCTACTGCCTCCTGGGGTCACTGTGAGCCTCCCATCAATTATGCATGTGGAGGTTTTTAGAACCTTAAAAGTGTGCAAATATTGGCTCTGTATATTTTCTATATGTAACAAGGAATAGTAGCTAACAAATGAGTTTGCAAAAGTCACTATAGTTGAACACTCGTAATGATAACTAATGGGCCTCCCAGGTGGCTCAGTGGTAAAGAATCTACCTGCCAATGCATGAGACACAAGAGATGTGGGTTTGATACCTAGATTGGGAAGCTTCCCTGGAGGAGGAAATGGCAATTCAGTCCAGTATACTTGCCCAGAAAACTCCATGTACAGAGGAGCCTTGTGGGGTACAGTCCATGGGGTCACAAAGAGTCAGACATGACTGAGCTTGTAGTTTGAAATCAGCCATGATGAGAGT
This sequence comes from Madoqua kirkii, assembly GCA_006408675.1. Lineage (NCBI taxonomy): Eukaryota > Metazoa > Chordata > Mammalia > Artiodactyla > Bovidae > Madoqua > Madoqua kirkii. The sequence continues at coordinate 23,073 of SJYC01008614.1, forward strand.
ACTTACACCATGGAAACTGGCAAACACTACAAATCAAGGGTTGAATTATTGTTTTGTTGATTGTGCAGACTTAAGAAAGGGATGCAGAAAGTGTTAATAATGCAGATTAAACTTAAAAGTGGGTCATGTCTATAGCTATTGCATTGATAATGTCACAAAAATTAGAGAGGTTATCCTTCCAGTATTTGAAAATTACTGTGTGATTCACAAAGAAGTCACTCATAACACTGATGAATGAACTCATTAAAGTCAATGAAAATATCAACCAAAATTCACAGCAGAGTCATCCTCATTCCTAGGATGTGAGTGACTTTTTGTTTAATTTGATATTAATAATCAAGCACTTTTCTGATTCTGTGACACTACAGTTGATGACAGAATTATTAAAATGGCTGGCAGATTTTGTAAGAAATAGCAAGTCACACTGAAGTTATAGGTTCTAATGGAAAAACAGTATTTTATCTTAAAATTTGTTATTTCTAAAATAACATAAACAAAATATCAACAGAAACTTTTATGTTACCTCTAAGTAGTATATGCAGAGTACATCATGGGAAATGCTGGACTGGAAGAAGCACAAGCTGGACTCAAGATTGCCAGGAGAAATATCAATAACCTCAGATATGCAGATGACACCACCCTTATGGCAGAAAGGGAAGGAGAACTAAAGAGCCTCTTGATGAAAGTGAAAAAGGAGAATGAAAAAGTTGGTTTAAAGCTCAACATTAAGAAAATGAAGATCATGGCATCTGGTCCCATCACTTCATGGGAAATAGATGGGGAAACAGTGGAAACAGTGTCGGACTTTATTTTTTTGGGCTCCAAAGTCTCTGCAGATGGTAACTGCAGCCATGAAATTAAAAGACGTTTACTACTTGGAAGGAAAGTTATGACCAACCTAGATAGCATATTCAAAAGCAGAGACATTACTTTGCCAACTAAGGTCCATCTAGTCAAGGTTATGGTTTTTCCAGTGGTCATGTATGGATGTGAGAGTTGGACTGTGAAGAAAGCTGAGCACTGAAGAATTGATGCTTTTGAACTGTGGTGTTAGAGAAGACTCATGAGAGTCCCTTGGACTGCAAGGAGATCCAACCAGCCCATCCTAAAGGAGATTAGCCCTGGGTGTTCATTGGAAAGAATGATGCTGAAGCTGAAACTCCAATACTTTGGCCACCTCATGTGAAGAGTTGACTCATTGGAAAAGACTCTGATGCTGGGAGGGATTGGGGGCAGGAGGAGAAGGGGACGACAGAGGATGAGATGGCTGGATGGCATCACTGACTCGATGGACATGGGTTTGGGTAAACTCCGGGAGTTGATGATGGACAGGGAGGCCTGGCATGCTGCGATTCATGGGGAAGCAGAGAGTCGGACACGACTGAGCGACTGAACTGAAGTAGTAATGTGAATATAACTGGCACATAAATACATGTGTTTGCCTTTCCCTGCAGAGAGAAGTTGGGAAATGTCACCAGCACAGTATGAGTTAGAGCTGGGCACGAGGGGAAGCCCAGTCCCATGGAGGCACATTTCAGTTCCTTGGTGGGCAGATCTAGGGTAAAGCTACTGGCCAAGGAATGAACTGTCCCTCTACTGCATTCAGATAATGTAGTCTGTGGTTCAGTGGTACACACTGGTCTCTGGAGAGATGAATCCATATGTCTCAGTTTTACTAGCAAAATGCTGTACCCAAATGTTTCCCAAATATTCTTAGACAACGAGCATGGTTTGTCACATATATAAATACTTATTCAAACTGTTTTTATTTGAATCAATTCACTTTTCCTCTGTAAATAAATGTCTTTAAAAACGTGATCCGCAGTTAAGTTCTCAAATATTAATGTGTGGCCACATCATCTGGGAGACCTTGTGGAAATTCAGATTCTGAGTCAAGAGATCCTGAGCGGATCCCAGGAATGTGCATTTAAAACTTCCATGTGATGCCTGGTCCATGGAAGCAAAGTTCTAGGTTGTTACAGAAATTGATAAACTGTATTACTTGCCAAAGATAAAAGATAACTGAAAGATCAATAAAATGAAAACAAGCCACTGATTGTATTCTAATAAATGCTGCTTGCCAAGCTGCTGAATCTCAAAGCTGGCTTTCCCTTTGTTGAAAGGTGGAATTAATAAATATGAGAGAAGTGTTAGTGACGTCCTAGTACTAAATGGAAACTTTCCTACACCATTTTAAAAATTAAGGTGGAAAGAAAAAGAAACTAATTTGATCCCTATGAGTTTAAATATTGTTTTATATCACATCTCCAACATTCTCAAGAGGAGAAGGGGTGACAGAGGATGAGATGGTTGGATGGCATCACTGACTCAAACAAGTCTGAGTAAACTCCAGGAAATAGTGAAGGACAGGGAAGCCTGCTGTGCTGGACTCCATGGGGTCACAAAGAGTTGGACACGACTTGGCGACTGAACAGTAATGACAACCTTCTTAAATCAGCTTGCCACAGATAATACTTGCCCTTCATATGGCAACAATCAATTGTTTTAACTCACCTAAAAGTATAACATGTTCTTCTCCAGTGGCTTTTAGATTGATGTTGACCCAGCACCTCCAGATTTCTCCTCATACACCAAACAGCAGGTGTGTGTTTCGAGCCCCTGAGCATGGGAAGCGAGGACCTTGATCTATGGTTCAGTGCCATTGCTGGGATGTGTGTCCTGAGGCTTGCCAGCTAGCTTGAACCCTTGGCCCCACTGTGCAGGAGCTGGGCTACTTAGGTTTACACTCCAGTAATATTTCTGGGGCAGGAGAGCATATTGGCATTTTGAAATATGGTAAAAATTTTCAGATTAATTTTTACAAATTGGCATGGTGTTGCACAGGAAGGATGGATGTGAAAGAAAAAGAGCAGCAGGCTGTCAAGGAAGTCAGAATGAAGAATTGGATGGTAAAGAGCCATCCAGCTGGAGGGGAAAAGAGCCATCTCCACACTGTGCTGAATAGTGCTGCCATTCCTCCAGCACCCTGGGCCCTGGAAAGGTGACTTGGAAGTGGTGATTGTGTGGTGTGAGGGGAGAGTGAGAATTTAAGAGAGGCAGAGTATGGAGAGCAGTGACGCGGGTCCAAGCTGAGCACTGAACATGAGTCCCAGCTGAGCACTCAGGGGTGGACATGTGCAGTCTGCCTTTCCCTGGGCAGCTGCCGCGTGGGCTCCAGAGTGTCACAAGCTCTCTGGGTTTTGCAGCTGGGGAACAGCTTTACGAGAGCATCGCTCTGCCTACATCCTTGCTCACGTCCTTGCGCTTAAGCTTCTCAGATCTCACAGGATTACACTGACCTCATTATGGTTACTTTCATGGAGAAAGGGAAAGCAGGGAGTTCCTTGGAGAAGCAGGGGTTTCTGATCTTGCTTCACAGAGGAATCTTATGCCTGGTGGGCTACACTCCAAGGGGCGCTCAAAGAGTCGGACATGACTGAGCAACAAACACTTTCATTTTCACGTCCACTGGGAAGGCACAGAATTGTGGCCTGGAAAGATCCTGACAGAAGCCTGGCATAACCTTTTGGTTCCTCAAGACAAAGCCCTCCCAACCTCACACATGATGTCACTTGTGCTCATCTTTGAAAAAGAGGATGAATCAAGATCTCCCTGCTCCCCAGCTTCCCACCCACTCCACGTGACCTGTCTGGATCAGCCTAGCAGTGAATAATGTTGATTCTATAGTTAGAACACAAGGTTTGAATCCTAGCTCTGCCATGTCCTAACCTTGTGATCTTGGGTAATTTATTTAACCTCTCTGTGCCTCAGTCTCCTTCTCTATATAATGGATGAAATCACAGTAGCTATCTCAGGTTAGGAAGAGGAAATAAGAACAGGCCTGTCACATGCTCTGGACACTGTTTGGCACTTGAAAAACCCTTAATAAGCTCCTGCTTTCCTAGCTCGGCTCACTCTGTCTTGCAGAAGAGTGGTCTTTCTGTCCACCGTCTCCCACCTGCTCCCCACCTAACCTCACACTAGGGTGTAGCACCTTGTGTGCAGGAACAACTTTGTACTCGCCTCTCAACTTCCATCCCAGGCACCTAAACTGGTTTTAACACACCCAATGACCTTTATTTAAGGTCAACAGTGTGTCCCAGGCACAGGTTTGGGACTACAGTAGAGGAAGATCTACCACGGAATTAAATCAAATCTCCTATTCATTAGGAGGACTAGCTGTCATTATTATGATTATAAGGTACTTCATAGTCACAAGTGTCATATAAATGCTATTTAGCTGAGGAAAGCTTTTGGCAGGCAGCTACCCCAGCCAGATGTAGGATTTACTAGGGAGAAGGCTGGATGCCACCCAGGAGGACTTGGGTTCTCCTAGTGGGAACTAAAAAGAAGTTCTTGTCTCCCTCAGTGAAACATCAAGACTGGCAGAAGAGCTGGCCTGGCTTGGCTGAGTCAAGTCTCTTCTTGAATTTACATGAGAGCTGTTTGGCTGCTGAAGGTACTGTCTTTAAGGAACAGGAGCAATTCACAGCCTCAGTTGAAGCTGCCAAAGAAAACCCATGGGAGCACGTGGTCTGGCAGACCCCTGCCTTCTTGGTAGTGTGCAAGCGTGCCTGCTGATGAAAGAAGCAGAAGAGGCTCAGGAAGGAGGAGTATTCTGAGGAGAAAAATAGATTTTCTTCCTAATTATTGAAAAAGTTGAAATGACAGCATTTTTGCTCTGGTTCATGGAGATCACCCCATTTATTAGAAGGCTCACCTCTGCTCTGTCCCTGCCAGGAGACCAAATGTTGAATACAAGCCGCCCTACCTTAATGTCTCAGAAATTTGTGTTGTCTTGTCTTTGCAGATCTCTTGGTTTAGAAGTAAGATCCCTATGCTTTTCTTGGGAAAGAGCTACTATTAAGAAATATCCAACACAGCTGTGAGATCAGCAGAATCAGGTGCCAGAAATGGCCAAGAATTGAAGCCAGGGACTTTCTGTCCACAGCACCAAGCTCAGGGCCTAGCGCCTAGTTTGTGCTTCACAAACGGCATCTGAATGAGTGAGCGAGTGAAGATTTCTTGGTAGTGGGTAATTTATTTAACCTCTCTGTGCCTCAGTCTCCTTCTCTATATAATGGATGAAATCACAGTAGCTATCTCAGGTTAGGAAGAGGAAATAAGAACAGGCCTGTCACATGCTCTGGACACTGTTTGGCACTTGAAAAACCCTTAATAAGCTCCTGCTTTCCTAGCTCGGCTCACTCTGTCTTGCAGAAGAGTGGTCTTTCTGTCCACCGTCTCCCACCTGCTCCCCACCTAACCTCACACTAGGGTGTAGCACCTTGTGTGCAGGAACAACTTTGTACTCGCCTCTCAACTTCCATCCCAGGCACCTAAACTGGTTTTAACACACCCAATGACCTTTATTTAAGGTCAACAGTGTGTCCCAGGCACAGGTTTGGGACTACAGTAGAGGAAGATCTACCACGGAATTAAATCAAATCTCCTATTCATTAGGAGGACTAGCTGTCATTATTATGATTATAAGGTACTTCATAGTCACAAGTGTCATATAAATGCTATTTAGCTGAGGAAAGCTTTTGGCAGGCAGCTACCCCAGCCAGATGTAGGATTTACTAGGGAGAAGGCTGGATGCCACCCAGGAGGACTTGGGTTCTCCTTAGTGGGAACTAAAAAGAAGTTCTTGTCTCCCTCAGTGAAACATCAAGACTGGCAGAAGAGCTGGCCTGGCTTGGCTGAGTCAAGTCTCTTCTTGAATTTACATGAGAGCTGTTTGGCTGCTGAAGGTACTGTCTTTAAGGAACAGGAGCAATTCACAGCCTCAGTTGAAGCTGCCAAAGAAAACCCATGGGAGCACGTGGTCTGGCAGACCCCTGCCTTCTTGGTAGTGTGCAAGCGTGCCTGCTGATGAAAGAAGCAGAAGAGGCTCAGGAAGGAGGAGTATTCTGAGGAGAAAAATAGATTTTCTTCCTAATTATTGAAAAAGTTGAAATGACAGCATTTTTGCTCTGGTTCATGGAGATCACCCCATTTATTAGAAGGCTCACCTCTGCTCTGTCCCTGCCAGGAGACCAAATGTTGAATACAAGCCGCCCTACCTTAATGTCTCAGAAATTTGTGTTGTCTTGTCTTTGCAGATCTCTTGGTTTAGAAGTAAGATCCCTATGCTTTTCTTGGGAAAGAGCTACTATTAAGAAATATCCAACACAGCTGTGAGATCAGCAGAATCAGGTGCCAGAAATGGCCAAGAATTGAAGCCAGGGACTTTCTGTCCACAGCACCAAGCTCAGGGCCTAGCGCCTAGTTTGTGCTTCACAAACGGCATCTGAATGAGTGAGCGAGTGAAGATTTCTTGGTAGAAGGTGTGAGGATAAGGTTGTAATGGCGAGTGATCCCCTGATAGTCAACTGGGTGTTGTCCAGTCATGGGGTTGAAAACACAATATAGGGGGTGAGGACCTGGGTGTGCCCTCGACAACACCTGTGATTGTTCTGGGTAGTCAGGTAAAGAAGAGGGTGAGACAGCCTCTTCATCTTTCCTACTCTTGACTCTCCACAGCTGCCCACAGCCTCACCAGCTGGGTCACACCACCGCAGCACACAGCTACAGGAACCAAATTCTAGCCCCTGGCTCCTATACTAACACTTCCTTACAGGCTAACAACAACTTTTGAAAGCTAGCTGGAACCACCGTAAAGTAAGTAAAAAGACCAGTGACAGGGAGGTCCCTGGTGGTCCAGTGGTTAGGACTTTATGCTTCCACTGCCAAGGTTTGGTTTATTCCCTGGTCAGGAAATTAGGATTCTGCAAGCCATGCAGTGTGGCTTAAAAAAAAAAAAAAAAAAAAGACAAGTGACAAGTGACAAGCTAGGAAGATATTTGCAACTTATATCATGGAGAGAGAATTAATTATTTCTCTGATGTACAAACAGCCACTAGAAACCACTAATAGAGTCCAAGACCTAATAAAAATGGGCAAAAGATATGATCTGATAGAATACACAAATGCAAATATGGATGAAATTCAGCCATGATGTTCCACCTTCCTCATAATATGACAAAGGCAAAATAAAAGTATACTGAAAAACTATTTTTACCTATAATATTGGCAAAGATCACAAAGAGATCACAGTGTGAGAACTCAGTCTTGATGAGGATGCAGGGAATATATATTCTCAAACATTTATAATGAGAATTGTTATAACCTTTATGGAACGTAATTTGGCAAAGTTTATCAAAATTACTGATTGCACATAATTTTTGCTCCAGAAATTCCATGTCTATAAATTTATCCAACAGATACATTTTTATATTGGGAAAGGCAGGACATACAAAGTTAGTGACTAATCATTTATAATATTACAGGAAAGATTGGAAGCCACCATTCATCAACAGGGTGCAGGTTAAATAAACCCTGGGAACATATTAGCTGGAACAAAGGTTGGCAACTTTTCTGTAAAGGGCCAGATAGTAAATGTTTTAGGCTTGGCAGACCATATGGTCTCTGTTGCAACTACTCAACTTTGCTGGTATAATGCAAATACAGCTGCAGACAATATGTAAATGATGAGCATGGCTACATTCCAATAAAACTTTATTTGCCGAAAAATAGGCAGCAGGTCAGATATTGCTTGTGGGCCAGATTTAGCTCTGTTGCACTCTGTGGTACAATATTGTGCAGCTAAGAAGTAGTGTGTTCCAGATAATACTATTTGTGTAAAAAGAGAGAGAATATGTACATATTTTCTTGTATATGCATAAAATGTCTCTGAAAGGGCACATAGGAAAAGGGTAACATTTATTGACTCAACAACAAAGCCTGGGTGCCTGGGACATGGGTGAGGTGACACTTTTCACTGTTTGTTATTTTGTACATTTTGAATTTTGAACCAAGTGAAGGTATTAGATATTAAAATGAATAAATAAAATAAGAAATAAAAGTAAGCTGGGGCTCTTTTCAAAGCTGACTCTGTGGTGTTTTTATGAGGTTTAGAAATGCTACATGATTTCTCTTCAGTGCTTGCTGTGAGGACTGATTTCACGGAAGAGCCATTGAGATTATAGCCAACTCATCAGCACACAGGGACCCCCAGATTACAGATACTCTCGGAGTCTGCTCTCCCAAAGGAGCTCCCCCAGTTGACTACCATGCCAGGACCATATGGAGCTTCTAATTTCCCATCTTGAAGCCTAGAGCAGGTGACAGCTGAGTGCCAGAAATGCATTTAATCCAAGTTCATATACCCTAGAAAATATCGACTCTTCCAGGGAAAAGCAAGCAAAGAAAAGGCACAGACATGGCAGCCTGTATAAATATTGCCCCACAGGGCAGGCTACTGTTTGTGAATGTAGATGACATGTTATCCAATGCTTCTAGTTGCTCACGGGTAGATCCAGATCTACGCTGTCCAGTATGGTAGCCACTAGCCAACACATAGTGATTATGTAAGAAGTCATAAAAAATAAATCAAGAGTTCAGGTTCTCAGTCGTGCCAGGCACATTTCGGGTGCTCAATAACCACGACTGAGCTGCCTCACTGGACTGTTGCACAGCTTACAGAACAGCCCCTCCCCCCACCTGCCCATGGACATTTTCATCAGAGGGCCCCACTCCAGTCCATCTCAGTGTCTTCTCCCGCTCTAAGTTAGCAACAACCAGAAACTTCAGAATTCATCTCCATCTGTTCACCTCTCTTCATTCTTAACCGTCTCCACAGCCTGTCATCCTGACTATTTGAGGCATGATGGTTACAGCACAGACTAAGTTTCTGACCGCAAATGCCTGAAACTGATCTGAGGCAAGTGTGGCCTCCTGTCAGGGCAGGAGGCATGGGGGCAATCTACTTGCTGTGGAGTCCCTGCCCCCGAGGGATTCATCAGAGCTCCGCAGCCCCCCACATTGAACAAGCCTTTGGTTATTGTGCACATCACCCAGCTGCAGTGAAGAACGGACACAGATGCAACTTCTAGAAATTGGGAGGAGGGCCTCCAGTTCCATCAAGGGCAAACTGAAGTGGTTAAGGTCAACCTTTCAATCCCTGAGCAGCCTGACTCAGAAACTTTGGGAGCCCTTAGTCTGCAGAGTGGCCCCATTTCCAGGAGGACCGCACACTGTAAGGAGAACATCAGGTGGAAGAAACATGGGATTATGTATACCACGATGGGCTGATACTGACATACAAGGCTCTGCATGGGTGTGTGCCAAATCTCTTCAGTTGTGTCTGACTCTTTGAGATCCTATGGACTGTAGCCTGCCAGGTTCCTCTGTCCATGGGATGCTCCAGGCAAGAATACTGGAGTGGATTGCCATGTGCTCCTCCAGGGGACCTTCCTGACC
>SJYC01008615.1:0-16575 GCA_006408675.1 Madoqua kirkii
GCACAGACATGGCAGCCTGTATAAATATTGCCCCACAGGGCAGGCTACTGTTTGTGAATGTAGATGACATGTTATCCAATGCTTCTAGTTGCTCACGGGTAGATCCAGATCTACGCTGTCCAGTATGGTAGCCACTAGCCAACACATAGTGATTTATGTAAGAAGTCATAAAAAATAAATCAAGAGTTCAGGTTCTCAGTCGTGCCAGGCACATTTCGGGTGCTCAATAACCACGACTGAGCTGCCTCACTGGACTGCTGCACAGCTTACAGAACAGCCCCTCCCCCCACCTGCCCATGGACATTTTCATCAGAGGGCCCCACTCCAGTCCATCTCAGTGTCTTCTCCCGCTCTAAGTTAGCAACAACCAGAAACTTCAGAATTCATCTCCATCTGTTCACCTCTCTTCATTCTTAACCGTCTCCACAGCCTGTCATCCTGACTATTTGAGGCATGATGGTTACAGCACAGACTAAGTTTCTGACCGCAAATGCCTGAAACTGATCTGAGGCAAGTGTGGCCTCCTGTCAGGGCAGGAGGCATGGGGGCAATCTACTTGCTGTGGAGTCCCTGCCCCCGAGGGATTCATCAGAGCTCCGCAGCCCCCCACATTGAACAAGCCTTTGGTTATTGTGCACATCACCCAGCTGCAGTGAAGAACGGACACAGATGCAACTTCTAGAAATTGGGAGGAGGGCCTCCAGTTCCATCAAGGGCAAACTGAAGTGGTTAAGGTCAACCTTTCAATCCCTGAGCAGCCTGACTCAGAAACTTTGGGAGCCCTTAGTCTGCAGAGTGGCCCCATTTCCAGGAGGACCGCACACTGTAAGGAGAACATCAGGTGGAAGAAACATGGGATTATGTATACCACGATGGGCTGATACTGACATACAAGGCTCTGCATGGGTGTGTGCCAAATCTCTTCAGTTGTGTCTGACTCTTTGAGATCCTATGGACTGTAGCCTGCCAGGTTCCTCTGTCCATGGGATGCTCCAGGCAAGAATACTGGAGTGGATTGCCATGTGCTCCTCCAGGGGACCTTCCTGACCCAGGGGCCAAACCCCCGTCTCCTGCATTGCAGGTGTATTCTTTAGCACTGTGCCGCAGGGGAAGCCCACAAAAGACTGTAACAGACATTTAGGACTACATTCTTGAAAGTGTCTTTTTAGCTACCCAGAACGTCATTTTCCTATTGATGATCTGATGCTTGAAGTGTTTGTACCTATGAAAGAAAAACTTAGTAGAAACAGCCTGGTTGCAGGGAAACTAGAAGCTCCCAGCTCTTTCTCCTTCTTTTCACCCTTTCTGCTTGCTTTCCTTTCTTCCTTCCTGGTTGCAGAAAACACATCTGTGAAGTGGGAATAACAATAGTTCCTACTTTTGAGGCTGTTTGAATGAACAGAAAGCATGTCAGAGGTCTAGCCAGCACAAATGGCCTCACATGGTTATCGGTTTAATTTTTGAATTCTATTAATAGTCTTCTACAATAACGGACAGATGACTTCAATGCACCCGTAAGTTCTGCAAAAGGCTTAGAAAGAAGAGCACGGTAAGATCTTAACCTAGCCAAGGTCTGGACAGAGCATACTTGCACTCAGGACTCTGTTTTGTTACTCCACAGAGTGGAAATATCTCAGCACATGAATCTAGGAAACAGGCAAATAATAGCGACCCTGCTGGATTTCCCAAGGTGGTCTTTTTAAGGTCTGCTAGTTGCAGGCCGGGTAGTGTGTTCCATGGCTAACCAGGTTGTCTGGGGGGTGGTGTGGCATACTGTTGGAGGTTCTCAAAGTATACCCAGATATCCTGAGTTGAGTAACCACATCAAACAGAAAAGGAAGGGCCAGACTTTAAAACACTCTAGAAATTCTCTGGACCAACCTGATGCCCCAGTCACTGAATCCTGCAACTTGAGAAGCTCCAAAAACTGGACTACTGTGGGAATGTAAATTGATACAGCCACTATGGTAGACAGTATGGAGATTTCTTAAAACACTAGGAATAAAACTATCATATGCCCCAGCAATGCCACTACCGGGCATATATCCTGAGAAAACCATAATTGAAAAAGACACATGTACCCCAATGTTCATTACAGCACTATTTACAACCAGGACATGGAAGCAACCTAGATGTCCATCGACAGATGAATGGGAAAAGAAGCTGTGGTACATAAATGCAATGGAAGATTACTCAGCCATAGGAAGGAACACATTTGAGTCAGTTCCAATGAGGTGGATAAACCTAGTGAAACAAGTCACAAAGAGAAAAACAAGAGAAAAACAAATGTGGTATATTAACGCATATATATGGAATCTAGAAAGATGGTACTGATGAGCCTATTTGCAGGGCAGCAATGGAGATGCAGACATAGAGAACAGACTTATGACATGGGGCTGGGGATGAATGGAGAGTGTAGCATGGAAATAAACACACTAACATATGTAAAATAGATGGCCAGTGGGAATTTGCTGTATGACTCAAAGAACTGAAACTGGGGCTCTGTATAACCTAGAGGGGCTGGATGGGGTGGGAAGTGGGAGGGAAGCTCAAGAGGGAGGCGACGTATGTGTACCTATGGCTGATCCATGTGGATGTATGGCAGAAACCAACACAATATTGTAATTATTCTTCAATTAAAAGTAAATAAAGAAAAAAAACTGAGCCACTGAGGTTCCCAACATCTATAACACCATGACTAGAGAGAACCTATCGGGAACTTCTTTACAAGCTTTTACTGATTAAGAGTTGGCAGGAAAGTGGTAGCAGATGCTTCTAGCATCCAGCTTGACTCCTTAGGTGACACGTTAGTTCTCCCCAGCTTCCTTCCCACTGCCAGATTCTGCACCTGGGAGCTCTCTCTGAAGACTCTGAAAGGTCACTCAGCTAGCAGATGTCAGGTGTCTGACAGGAGAGGGTATGACTACCCCAGCTTCCTTATCTCTCTTACATTCTTTACTGTCCCCTAGACCCACCGTGGGGGTGCTCCAGTCTCTCACAGTGGGAGCTGGCTGGATAGTGTGTTCTTTGTTGGTTCACTTCTCTGCTTCCTGCAACGTCCAAAGAAACTACCTACACTTCAACATTTGTCTCATGGTCAGTTTCTGGGGGAATGTAAATGAAGACAAATTAATCATGTCAATTATTTTTTAGCCTCTCCAGACTGAGAGGTAATTAAATACATGGCTGTATTCTCTCTGCAAAAGGTTTTGAAAGCAGTGTGTGCTAAGCTATTTCACATTTACGCTTTGCTGCCAAGAAACCAACAAGAGATGTTCAGGCTAGACAAAAGTCAGCCCCCGAGGGCATGATGGCAACTGACAAAACTATTTATTGGAGGACTTTTGGCTGTCAGTTCTGATTGCTGTGGATGATTAGAAGAATTCACTCATTCTGCAAATATTTTCTGAGCTCCGCCTCTCTGCAAGAGGCCCGCTGGAAGCACTGGCCAAACTGAAACAAATACTGTCTGTATTCTCTGAGATGAAGCTTTCAGATTACTCCATCTAAAATTAAAAAAAAAAAAAAACACCCTAATGGATCTGTTTAGAATTAACGTTTGAATGACTGTTGGGCTGATGATGATTCTCAAGAGGGTAAGGGAAGCATAATAATGAACAAATTTTTCACGCGATGCATAATTTATTTCTGTTAACTACAGTGCCCCTCCACCCTTTCCCAGAGAGATAATGACTATGGTGTGGTAAGGAGTGCTGGGACAGAAGCAAGTTGGAAAACTGCTGGGTCAGTATGATTTAGCTTTGGGAACAGGGCCAAAGAGAAGTGACAGCCCAGTGCAGAGAAGGGTCCCTGGACCGAGTCAGGAGAGCTAAACGGTGGTGTTACACCCAACTGAGTGACCTCAGGACATCAACTACCCTCTGTGGGTCTTAATTACCTCATGGCACCCCACTCCAGTACTCTTGCCTGGAAAGTTTCATGGATGGAAGAGCCTGGTAGGCTGCAGTCCATGGGGTAGCTAAGAGTCGGACACGACTGAGTGACTTCACTTTCACTTTTCACTTTCATGCATTGGAGAAGGAAATGGCAACCCACTCCAGTGTTCTTGCCTGGAGAATCCCAGGGATGGGGGAGCCTGGTGGGCTGCTGTCTCTGGGGTTGCACAGAGTCGGACACGACTGAAGCGACAACGCAGCAGCAGCAGCAGCAAAATGAGGATATGGGACAGATGGTCTCTAGGGTCATTCATTGTAAATATTCATGAGTCCCCTAAGAAACAATGGACCCAAACCAAATCTATGTTTTGGTTTCACTTTCTCTCTGTACTGTTTCACCTCTCACCGTTGTGGAGGCTGTATTTCAGTGGAGTTACGAGGCACTATTTGCTGTGGAAATTGTTTGTAGTGACCTGGCCCAAGGAGTTGAAAGAAGAGGTATTGGAAAGGGGTAGAGGGGAGAGAACTGGGGAGTGGAAGACACTTTGTTGACTGGAGAATTTCGGGGGATCCACATTTGCGAAGACCCTGTGGGGAAGTTTCCTATTGATATGTGGGGGCAGGGGTTGAGGAGGGCTGAGAAAAGAAAAAACAGAAAAGGCCTTCCTCATTTCCTTTCGGTTGATTTGATCAACCCATGGTCCCCAACCTTGGCTATGTGTCAGAATCCTCAGTGAGCTTAAAAGCCAGGAAGTCCCTCTCCTCCTTCTGATTTAATTGGTCTCGAGCCTGGGTATTTTTGAAAGTGCCCTGAAATAATTCTGCTGTGCAGTCAGGATTAAGACCCACTCAGTGGTCACCAAGACCTCAAAGCAACCCTCTTGCTTTCTTTCAAATTCTATCTTATTTTTCTCACTTCCTTTCTGCTTCCCTTTCTCTTCTGCTCTTTCATCCTCTGCCTCAGAATGCCAATCATGAATTGGTGGGAGATGGAGAAGGGAGGAACAAACGCTATGCTTTCTTCTGAGGTCTAATAAAAGATGCTTTCCCTCCACAAATATAAATCATACTATTTAAGAAAAGTTTGAGAAATACTCAAAAACAAGAAAAAAAACACACCACAATATGAAATGGGTCCCTTGCTTAAAGACAACCACTGCTAATGCTAATACCTTTACATTACAGGGTTTTTTCTTGCTGATTTTTTTTTAAAAGGGAGACCTTTTCTTTATAGCTTAATTAAGGTATAATTGTGCTTAAGTTGCTCAGTGATGTCCACCTCTTTGCAACCCCATGGACTGTAGCCCACCAGGCTCCTCTGTCCATGGGGATTCTCCAGGCAGGAATACTGGAGTGGGTTGTCATGCCCTCCTCCATGGGATCTTCCCAATCCAGGGGTTGAACTCAGGTGTCCCACACTGCAGGAGAATTCTTTAGCATCTGAGCCACCAGGGAAGCCCAAGAATATTGGAGTGGGTAGACTATCCCTTCTCCAGGGGATCTTCCTGACCCACGAATTGAAACAGGGTCTCCTGCATTGCAGGTGGATTCTTCACCAGGTGACCTACAAGGAAGCCCTAAATTATATAATTATAAAGGTATAATTGAAGTACAATAAACTTCCTTCTGACTTTTTCTTGAGGCTTAGCTTCTTTGTTTGAATGCTTTACCCACCATGTATAGCAGGGGTCAGCGATTACAGTCCAAAGGCCAAATCAGGCCCACTCACTTCCTGTTTCTGAAAAAAAAGTGTTATTGGAATACAGCCATGCTCAGCGATACTTTCTGTCCATAGCAGTTTTCATACCACAGTGGCGGAGCTGAGTACTGCAACAGAGGATCTCTGGCCCAGGAAGCCTCAGTATTTACTATCTTGTTCTATACAGAGCAAGTTTGCTGGCCCCTGGTACATACCATTCTCTACTCTCTTTGTTACCCCCATTTTACATTATTGCCTGAGCAGTCCCCATACTGCTGTAATGCTTCCTAAGTCTAATTTCTAATAATTGCCTGATATTCCATTGCATGCTCAGGTTGTGGCTTACTCTTTCTCCTGTTGTTAAACATGTATCTGTTTTTCCTCCCAATTTTTTCACCCTTGTAATAATAAATGCTTCAGTGGGTATATACGGATATAAACTTTATCTATATTTTCAATTATATCTTTAATGGAATCTAGATTATTCAATTGGTAGGTAGGGGCATTTTAAACTCTCGATACATACCATCAAATCCCTTCCTCAAAGATGTCAGACTGGTTTGTGCTTCCCAGTAACTCAGGAGAGCACCCACATGCTTGCCAACATTGAGTAGTAACATTTTAAACATATTCTGCATTTAGACAGGTAAACAAAAAACTATTGCTGTAAATTGCGTGTCTTTTTCTGTCTGATGAGATTGAAACGGTTGCTTTTCTTCTTTCACATGTTGGTTGCTATTCATCTTTGCTTGGCCTCCCTCTGCACAGGGCAGAGTGAGGGTGCTGGTCTTGCCTCTCACCTTAGCTTGGAGCAAGGCTCCCGCCTGCACCCGGTTCTTTTCAACATCTCTTTCCCAGTGAATTCTGATCGTCTCAAGGATGTCATCCAGCCCAGTGCCAATGGGAACATTCAGCTGTTCCAGCTCAGACCCTGCCAGCTGTTTGTACAGCATTTTCACATCCTGAAAATGACAACATACATCTCAGTGAGTTCAAGAGGAGAAAGAAAAGACATGAGGTTCTAGCGGCCAAAGCCCTGCTCCGTGAGCGATACTTGGCTTCTCAGTCTGCTGCTGCCAATCGTGGGGCTTCACAGAGACAGGCAGCTTGGGCACATATTCTCTTTCCCCTAGGATGCATTTCTGAAGTTGGTCTTCACAAGCCCAGACTCACCCAAAGCAAAACTCAGAATAAATCACAACACAGAGTAGGCAACAAAAGCAAGGTGAAACTCGTGAATTTCATCGAGTCAGAGTAGGGGGAAAGAAAGTGAAAGATAACTGTGAAGTTTTTAAAAAGGGCAACAAACATGGAACTAAGAACAGGAGGAAGTTCAGGGCTGGACAAAAGAAGTAACTTCCCAGTGTGAACACAGTTAGGGGGGTTTTCACTGTTTCCACTGCAAGCATTTTAGGTCTTGGATCAGTGGCCAGTGCGATGTAGTTTAGAATCAGTGCAGTTCTGCAGGACACTGGACCACATCCCCATTGGTAGGCCCCTTTGGTCTTGTCGCTCTGAGCTGACCTAATTTTATTACAAAGTGTGACTAAGCCACAGCCTGGATCTACTCTCAGAGTTATTTCGTTTGTTCTGTCCAGTGTTGAAAGAAGGTTCGAGCTAGAAGCCTTGGGAGATGCTCTCTTTAATTCAACACACATTCTACCATTCACTGCTGCCTGAACCTGCTACTTCCCCATTTATGTACCTGCCTGGTCCCTGAAGCAATTTGAGTTTGAGACTCAAGATAACCTCACCCACTATAAGAATCTGAAAATACTTTATTGGCATTTTACCCACAGCCCAGAGTAATTGACACAGAGAGGCTGTTGTCACTTGCGTTGTGACGCTCAGCCAGACAGGTGAGGGCTTCTGGACCTGTAGACAGCCCAGCCCCACCTACCTCTTCATAGCTCCTGGACAGAAAGCCGAGTTCTTCTTTCAGGCTTTCTATTTGACTCTCCAGATCCATTTTCGACGAATTCGCTTCATCAATGACTTTATACAGAGAGTTAATTTCCTCTTCTGCTGCCTTCCTAAATGGCTGCTCATTTTCGTACCTGTAGGTAAAAGAACCCAATCAGCAAGACTGGATAACCCCAAAGAAAAACAATCAGATTATAAATGTGACCAACAGGCTAATTATGCGATAGTCAGGAAATGAATATTAAAAGTCAGTGTTTCAGTGGGTTTGAAAGAAAGAAAAGAAAGTGAAGTCACACAGTCGTGTCTAACTCTCTGCAACCCCATGGACTGTAGCCTACCACGCTCCTCCGTCCACAGGATTTTCCAGGCAAGAGTACTGGAGTGGGTTGTCATTTCCTTCTCCTCAGTGGGTTTGAGGACACTGTCAAGGCAATTGTTACATAATGATTTATTAAAATGAAAATGATTGCAGCCAATTGCTGAAAACAGGGCACCTGGGCTAACAAAGTATGAGTCTCATGGAGCACTTGAAGCAAGGAGCTCTAGGGAAAGCTTCTCCAGGAGACAATATCCAGGGAAGGAGACCAGTACCGTCGTCATTATTCTAATTTGTCATCCTTTTAACCTGAGCATACTTTAACAAACATTACTGAGAATCTGTTAATTACCAGACTGAAGTGAAGTGAAACGAAGTCGCTCAGTTGTGTCTGACTCTTTGCGACCCCATGGACTGTGGCCTACCAGGCTCCTCCATCCCTGGGGTTCTCCAGGCAGGAATACTGGAGTCAGTTGCCATTTCCTTCTCCAGGAGATCTTCCCAACCCACGGATCGAACCTGGGTCTCCTATACTGCAGGCAGATGCCTTACCATCTGAGCCACCAGGGAAGTCAATACTCTCAAAATGAAGAATGTGTTTCTCTCTTCAAAGAGCCCATGTAAAATTTCAGGACTGTGGCTGCAAACCCAGATGCCTTCAGGGGCCAAGAGGGGGATATAGACGAGTGTCGAGGGCCAGGTCCGGGCCAAAGTGAGAGGTGGGGATTGACGTGCCTAGGAACACACATGCTTCAGCACAAGGGGCCCTGCTGCCCATCCCCTCCCCAACACTGCAGCATCAGGAGGGGTGTGCCTCTCTCTTCTACAGAAACTGGAGACCTGGATTTATATGTGAACTATAGAATAACACGGGGCTTGCCTGCTAGCTCAGATGGTAAAGAACCTGCCTGCAGGAGACCCAGGTTTGATAACTGGGTCAGGAAGATCCCCTGGAGGAGGGCTACCCACTCCAGTATTCTTGCCTGGAAAATTTCATGGATAGAGGAGCCTGGTGGGCTACAAACCATGGGGTCACAAAGAGTCAGACACTACTGAGTGACTAACACACAGGCACACATACATGCACAGATACAAGTGTGAAACCATCACCTCTGAGTCACTTCAGTCTCTGATTTGCACAGGCCTTTTTTCCTAACAACTATCCAACATCTTTTCCAATTTCTCTCAGTGTCACTTCTTTCCTCCACCACCATCCACTCAGTCACATTTCACATGTTAGCTGCATCTGTCCACAGAAGGGAGATGTCTCATACCTCTCATTCCAGAAAGCATCTTAAGGTCTTAGAGTTTTAAGGAACTTTATTTAGCATTTGACTATTGCAGCTCCTGCCAGGTAACAATCCCCTGATGGTGTTATTGATAGGTGATCATGCAGGCTTGGCTTCAAAACTTCCAGCAATGGGACCTTGTTGCCCAAGGCCACCAGACCATTTTTGAACGATTCTAACTATTGCAAATTGCCTCCTTCAAGAGCTTTAGTCTCAATTCCTATAAGAGTTAGCACAAGGGGCCCTGCTGCCCATCCCCTCCCCAACACTGCAGCATCAGGAGGGGTGTGCCTCTCTCTTCTACAGAAACTGGAGACCTGGATTTATATGTGAACTATAGAATAACACGGGGCTTGCCTGCTAGCTCAGATGGTAAAGAACCTGCCTGCAGGAGACCCAGGTTTGATAACTGGGTCAGGAAGATCCCCTGGAGGAGGGCTACCCACTCCAGTATTCTTGCCTGGAAAATTTCATGGATAGAGGAGCCTGGTGGGCTACAAACCATGGGGTCACAAAGAGTCAGACACTACTGAGTGACTAACACACAGGCACACATACATGCACAGATACAAGTGTGAAACCATCACCTCTGAGTCACTTCAGTCTCTGATTTGCACAGGCCTTTTTTCCTAACAACTATCCAACATCTTTTCCAATTTCTCTCAGTGTCACTTCTTTCCTCCACCACCATCCACTCAGTCACATTTCACATGTTAGCTGCATCTGTCCACAGAAGGGAGATGTCTCATACCTCTCATTCCAGAAAGCATCTTAAGGTCTTAGAGTTTTAAGGAACTTTATTTAGCATTTGACTATTGCAGCTCCTGCCAGGTAACAATCCCCTGATGGTGTTATTGATAGGTGATCATGCAGGCTTGGCTTCAAAACTTCCAGCAATGGGACCTTGTTGCCCAAGGCCACCAGACCATTTTTGAACGATTCTAACTATTGCAAATTGCCTCCTTCAAGAGCTTTAGTCTCAATTCCTATAAGAGTCTGAGTTCCATACTCTGCAACACCTGAAGTCAGTCTAAATCCTTCATTGCTGCTAAGTCGCTTCAGTTGTGTCCAACTCTGTGCGACCCCATAGATGGAAGCTCACCAGACTCCACCGTCTGGGATTCTCCAGGCAAGAACACTGGAGTGGGTTGCCATTTCCTTCTCCATGAAAGTGAAAAGTGAAAGTGAAGTCACTCAGTCGTGTCCGACTCTTAGCTACCCCATGAACTGCAGCCTACCAGGCTCCTCTGTCCATGGGATTTTCCAGGCAAGAGTACTGGAGTGGGGTGCCATTGCCTAGCTGTCCCCAAACATTTGGAGATGCTCCCTTACTCATTCTCTCATCCCATCTTCATCCCCTTCACCTCTCCAAGACCTTTCTCCTTCAGGTTAAACATTCCCACTTCCTTCCTCCATTCTTCACGTAAATCAGTTTTCATATCCATCATTATTGAAGACAGGGTCTATGACCCTTTCTGTTTTGTTTCCCCAGCACCAGGTTTAAGATATATTTGTGGAATGATTAGAAATACTCTCACTGGTCTACATCCTTCTTAAAATGTGATACAGAGAATGAAATGTAAAACTCCAGATATTACCTGATCAGTTCACAGTCCTGTGGGACTGTCTGCCCCTTTGTTTAAACCCTTTAATTCTATTCATCACAAACCCTAAGTTTTGCATTGTGAGTTTTTGTTTGTGTTTGTTTAGTTCAGTTTGACCAGCTGTATTTGCTGCTGACTAATCAGGAGAACCCCTGAACATTTTTCATAAGAGCTGCTTGAAACCCAGTTTTCCTGTCTTCTCTAAGTGCACCTAGTATTTGATTCCCAAAATAGGAGTTCATGCTTATCCTCTTACAATTTCATTGGCTTATTATTCCAATGTGTTGGGACCAGAATCATGATTCTGTCAGTCTACTCTTCACCACCCCTACTGGCTTTGGACCATTGGTCATTTTGTCACATCTGCTTTCAAGCACCTTGCAGTTAAAAATAGTAAATGAGGAGACTGAGGACCGAGCCCTGTGACATACCACCAGAGGCTTCCCTCGGAGCTGGCCCTGTATCTTTGAAGCAGCACTCAAGGGTGGTTTCTGAAGCATTTTTTCTGTGTTCTATATGTGGGATTACATTTTCTACCCAAATGTCTTCTTTTTTGAAGGACTGTATTCTTATTAACATTTAGTCCCTTTGGAGACAAGTCCTGTCCCTCCGCTGAAATGGAAAGCCACTCATATAATGGGGATTGGTCCCTTTTGACCCAAGCTGGAAGAATCGCTCACTGCCTCTGCAGTCCTGTTTTGCTCACCAGGGAGCCTGGTCCCTTCCAGCACATGATCCATTCAGCATTACTGGAGGTTTTTGTCCCCTACAGACCAGTTTTTTGGAAGTCCTCTGAGGATTTGAAATATCTCTGTGACATCCCCCAAGGCTGCTGTTAAACTTTTAGCCTTTTTAGCCACCCTACTTTGAGTGGCTCCAGTTAGAATCCCTGGGTGCTCATGGCACCCAGAACCATCTTGCCTTGACCTGCAGGCCTCCTGACACTACCATGTCTGTGGCATCTCATTACTTCTGCTTGACTGCTCCACCATCAACTCAACTCAGCTTCCTCAAAACCAAACTCATTATCAATGCCTGAATTTTAGACAAGCTTCCCCTCCCCAATTTTCCATGTCATTTAAAGAATCGCCAGTGTTCTAAATTACTCAAGTTCAAAGCCTAGAATTTACCTTTAACATTCTCTCTTCAGGCTGTCTAAGTAGATAATTTTCAAATCCAGCCAGTTAGTTCTTCAACTCATTCCTCAAGTCTGCCCACTACTACCATCCCAGGCCAGCCCTGAACTACACCTGCCTTTTAGGGTCTTCCCAGGCTCACTGTATTGCCCACAGAGTGACTGTACTTAACCACTCTGAGTCATCTCTCTGCTCAGATGGCTTGTCGCATCCTCTGGCTCCTCAATAATCTGATAAACGGACTTTCCAACCACTGTCCCAATCCAGACCCTTCACTCCCATTGTTTCCTACTCATTTGCCTGCCTCTTCTCTCTACCACTACAAAGCTTCCTTTAAAGCTCAAGTCTGGTCACGATGGGCCACTGCTTAGACCCCTTCTGAGGGTCTCCTCTGCTCTCAGATAACGTCTGAGCCCTTTGGAATGGCTCACGTGGTCCTCCAGGATCGTTTGCTCTACATGCCCCAGTCTTTCAAGCTACTTGGAATTTCACTAACCATCATGTCTTCTCACGTCCTCCCAACTTGGCACATGCGGCTCATTCTGCCTGGGAAGTCATGCGTCCTTTATTCGCCTGGTCAACTTCTACATGAGTTCAGGATCCAAATCAAGTATCACCTCTTTTGCCAACCTTCCCTCATTTGGGCTCATCTCAGTGATGACATCTGTGCTCAGTGAGACCACTGTCTGCTCACTCCTCTGCCTTTGACATTAAACTGTGGGCTCACTGAGGTCAGGAACCGTGCCTGATTCACTTCACTCCCAGCACCTGGCAAGGGGCCTGGGATAAGCGGATATTCAAACACATGTTGAACTCATTCATTCACTCATTCAACAAATGTTTGTTGAGCATCTATCTCATGTCCTCTGTTTTAGGAGCTGGTGATACAATGGGGTACAAAATAGATCAATCCCCTGCTTTCCGTGAGTTTATATTCTATTCTGTTCAATGGCAGGACAAAGGTATGTATGAATGTATGAATTAATGCCAAAAGGAATAAATGAATGAAAAACATTTCAGTCAGATGCTGTTCTATCACACTTCATTAAATTCCACCTTAAATTTAGTGTGAATGGTTTGCTATTTACTGGTGTTTGTTTTGAATTGTGCACTGAGCCCCTGTGACTGGATGATGGATCCACTTCCTTGTGTGCTGGTAACACTGGCTACCAGTGCTGGGTAAATGGCAACCCTGGCTGATTGAGAGTCTCTGACTCCAGAGTGCCACTAATGGAGGCCTTTTAGCTTGTAGAGGGGCTTGGTGTCAGAGAAAGGAAAAGACTAGGGATCTGAGGAGATGGTGGGGATTCGCTTTTTCATCACAGTTCAGTTCAGTCCCTCAGTCATGTCCAACTCTTTTCGACCCCATGGACTGCAGCATGCCCGACTTCCCTGTCCATCACCAATCCCCAGAGCTTGCTGAAACTCATGTCCATCAAGTTGGTGATGCCATCAAACTATCTCATCCTCTGTCATCCCCTTCTCCTTCTGCCTTCAATCTTTCCCACCATCAGGGTCTTTTCTAAGGAGTCAGTTCTTTGCATCAGGTGGCCAAAGTATTGGAGTTTCCTCACAATAACCTTCTTATTCCTAAGATAAAAATGACTGTGGGATCACAGTCTTCCCTACAGACTCCCAACTATATGCCTTTCTTCTTAATTTTTGCCAGTTTAGGAAATAACAATCCCATGACTCACCCATTTGCTCAACTCCCAGGACACCTTCTCCACAAAATATTCTCAGAATCACTGTGCTCATCCATAAAAGGGCATCTTCATTTTGCTTTTCCATTAGGCCAGTGTTTTGCAAAACTCACTCTCCTTCATGATTTTGCCCTAAATGTTTATCTCCTTTATCATTATTTACTTTTTATTGTTCCTCAAATTTGTCTACTTAAAGAGAAAAGCTTAAATCAACAAACTTTAAAAGCTCTTTATATTAAACAAATTTTAAATTGATACTATAAATGGTAGTACTCTAGTGGAAAGATAGTTTCATGGGCCATAAGCAGAAGGTAACATAAAGATCAGTGACCATTAAAAATAAAATATTAATCTTCATACCACTTAAAATGATCTTCATCAGCCACATTTTAGGAAATACTGTATTAGACTCCAAAGAGGTGGTTCTCAAGGCTGGATGGACATCAAGAAAGCCTGGGGAACTTTAAAGATACAGAGGCCTGGCCCCATCCCTGGGACTCTGTTTTAATTAGCCTGTGGGGCTTGGGTACCGGCACTTTCAAGTGTCCAGGTAATTCTCATATGCAGCTGGAACTGAGAAGCATAGATCCAAACCAGTAGTTCTTAAAGTGTGTTCCCAGGACCAGAGTATCAGCATCATTGGGACCTTGTTAGAAATGTGAATTTTAGGTACCACCTACTGAATCAGAAATTCTGAGTGTGGGCACAGCCATCTGTGTGTTCCATCAGCCTCTCAGGTGATTCTAATGTACATTGAGTTTTGAGACTCCTGCTCTAAACCAAGCAACACTCATGAAATCTCCGAGGTCTTAGACCTATTTGTGTTGACAGGAGCGCTTGAGCGGGGTGCTCTTGGCTCTGGATTCTCCCAGGACCACTGTTATCCCACCCAGCCTTCTGTGACACTGAGGTGCTTGCTGCAGACACATTACCCAGGTGGCCCAGGAGTCCTGGGTGTGGAGGGACAGTCCCCTCTGCTGCAGAGTGTTACCTCTCCTTAAAGTCGTCCGCGCCCGCCTGGATATTCTCTGTCTGGAGCATGAGCCGTGCGTTTTCCAGGACCGCCTCGCCCACCTAGAACGACCACACACCGAAGGACAAGGTCACTGCCACGTCTTCCCACTTCCCACTGGGCCTCATGCTGGGCACAGAGGCTTTGGGGCGCTGCGAGAACTTTTCTCAAGGCAAGTATTTTTAGAATTCAAGTGTCCCTCTTTAAGAGAGGAGGAGATAGACACTAAAGTCTAAAATCTGGATATATTTTAAGGGCTTTTAGGGTTGGATTTTGGAGCAAAAAAGATTATTTAAGGCAGACTTGTCCATAGCCTCTTTCACAATGATGAGCTTTTGACTCTCCAGAGAAACTTCTGACTCCTTAAACAAAGTTTGACTGGCTCAACCTAGTGTGTCTTAACATTTTCTGGTCATGGACATCTTGAGAAGCTGATGAACTCTCTAGATCAGTGCTGTCCAACAGAATTTTCTGTCATGATGGAACTGTTCTAAACTGTCTGGGCCAAGAAGTGGCCCCACATGGCTACGGAACACTCAAAATGTGGTAAAGGCAACTGCAGGAGGGGCGCATTCAATTTTATTTAAACTTAACTATTTACCTTTAAATATATGCTGGACAGCTCTAGAATTCTGTCCACTCTGAAAACATACATGGGAACATAAATGTTGTTCATACAGTTCAGAGGTTTCATGAAGAAGAATGGTTTTTCAAACTTGGACCACAACACCTCTCAAGATCCCCACAGGTGGGAATTGGGAGGGATGGTCCTCTTTTTAACCTGAGAAGCTTCTTTTTAAAAACATATATTTTTTACATATTGACTTTTGTATAATCTTCAGTTTGGGCTGGGGGATAAACTAACTGGTATTTTATTTTTTAATATAAATTTATTTATTTTAGAGGCTAATTACTTTACAATATTGTATTGGTTTTGCCATACATCAACATGAATCTGCCACAGGTGTACATGTGTTAAGAAGGAGGCAAGAAGCTCTCTTGGTGACTCAGTGGTAAAGAATCTGCCTGCCAATGCAGGAGACACAGGTTTGCTTCCTAAGTCAGGAAGATCCCACATGCCCCGGAGCAACTAAGCCCGTGTGCCACAGTTACTGAGCCCGTGCTCTGGGGCCAGGGAGCTGCAACTACCGAAACCTGTGTGCACTAGAGCCCCGTGCTCTGCAACAAGGGAAGCTCACAATGAGAAGCCTGTACACTGCAACAGAGAAGCCCCTGCTTGCCACAACTGGATAAAAGCTCACACAGCAATGCAGACCCAGCACAGCCAAAAATAAAAACAAATAATAACATTTTTTAAAAACGGAAGCAAACCTGAGAAAACTTGCAGAGGGATGAAGATGTTCCAGGGACTTCACTGATGACCCAGTGGTAAAGAATCCACCTGCCAATGCAGGGGACATGAGTTTGATCCCTGATCCGGGAAGATGCCACATGTTAGGGAACAACTAAGCCCGTGCACCACAACTACTGAGGCTGCACATTCCAGAGCCCACATGTCACAACTACTGAGCCCACATGCTACGAACACCAAAGCCAGGGAGCCCAGAGCCTGTGCTCCACCCGAGAAGCCGCTGCAGTGAGAAGCCCTTGCGCCGCAATGAACAGTAGCCGCCACTCGCCAAAATCAGAGGAAGCCCGTGCAAAGCAGCAAAGACCCAGTGTAGCCAAAAATAAACGAATAAAATGTAAAAGACCCATATGTTCCATATCTGGATCTGATGATTACATGTTATCTAATAAGTAAAGGGACTTCCCTGGTGGCTCAGATGGTAAAGAACCTGCCTGCAATGCAGGAGACCTGCGTTTGATCCCTGGGTAGGGAAGATATCCTGGAGAAGGGAATGGCTATCCACTCGAGTATACTTGACTAGAGAATTCCAAGGACAGAGGAGCCTGGTGGACTTCATGGAGTCATAAAGAGTCAGACACAACTGAGTGACTAACACACATAATAGGTAAAAATTGTTAAGCTATAC
>SJYC01008616.1:0-12641 GCA_006408675.1 Madoqua kirkii
ATACTTGACTAGAGAATTCCAAGGACAGAGGAGCCTGGTGGACTTCATGGAGTCATAAAGAGTCAGACACAACTGAGTGACTAACACACATAATAGGTAAAAATTTGTTAAGCTATACATTACAGATTTGTGTATTTTACTACATGTAAGTTATGTTTTCGGCTTCCCTGGTGGCTTAGATAGTAAAGAATCTGCCTGCAATGCAGGAGACCTGGGTTCAATCCCTGGGTTGGGAAAATCCCCTGGAGGAGGGCATGGCAACCCACTCCAGTATTCTTGCCTGGAGAATCCCATGGACAGAGGAGCCTGGAGGGATACAGTCCATGGGGTCACAAAGAGTTGGACACAGCTGAGCAACTAAGCACAGAGCAAGTTATCTTTAATAAAAATATGTAAAACTGAAAAAATGAAATGACGCAAATGACTGTTTTAAGCTCTTATCAGTCCTTTGCTCTTAAAAATCAATGAGTTGCAAGTTCCTTGCTGACTTGGCAGAGGACTTCCAGCACCAGAGGTCAGAGAGTGGAGTGAGATGGGAAAGAATGAGGAGGAGACCCCAGGTTCCTTCTCCCCTGTGTGTGTCACGGTGGGGCTGGAGCAGTGAGAACATGAGGTTGCTGTTGGGAAGATCAATGAAGTAGACAAACCACACAGGATGGCCCTACAGGACCAGAAGAGCACCATTCTTTCCACCTGGAGCTGGGACTTGGTCCACCCTGTGTTTCCTGTTTCCTCAGCAAAGTCTCATCTCATCGTGCTGAAGTAGCCCTCCCCTAGCCCCTTGTTCATTGTCGTGTCCCCAAGGTCTGACTTGTGGTGGTCATTCCATCAACATCTGGAGAAGCACCAGGGTTGTTCAGGAAGGGTGAGGGGAAAGCATGGGTAAAGGTTTTATTGTGGTTTTCATGGGAAGAAATGGGCATGGCAAGGTAAGCAGCTGGGACTGGCTGGTTTAAATAATTTCAGTGGTCTCTATGCTATAGTGATGGTCCCCAGTTTTCTGGTACCTAGCCTGGGGTAGTCGGAGCAGAGGAATACTGCCTTCTGGAAGGTGAGAGCCAGCAATGGGAGTCAGGTTGGGGTACTGACTCAGAATGGGCTGATCTGCATCTCGAAGGCATTGTCCCAGGTAAGTGGTTGCTATCTCTAGGATTTGCTAGCCCCGTGAAAGCTCAGTCTCGGCCTGTTAATGAGGCCCCAGCTGTCACAGCATCAAGAATACAGACAATAAGAAGACATAGTTGTGTGGCTGAATATAGTTCATTCAAAGGCTCTGGCTAAGTGAGGCCTCTGAGCACTATCTCTGGCAGCTCTGACCCAGCCCTCTCTCCATCCTCTTCACACACTGCCACCCCCACATCAGGAGCCCCTTTCCTTGTCTCCAGATGCTCAGTGATGCCATCTTGCAGATGATGCATATGAAGCTCAGGGCACTCACTCTGCTCATTTTCTCACAATTGTAACCCTGGCAAATATTTCACCCTGGTATGGGGCCTGGAGGCATAGGAAGTGTCCAGATTGTGGACTCAAAAACCTCGATACAGAGAATGGCTTCAGAAGTGCTGTAAACTATGTGGCTATGTGGGGCCGATGTGGGCAGAACAGGCCTGCAGTTTGTACCGTCTGGAAGACCACCTTTAAGAAAAGGAATAAAACAGTGACTAACACAGGACTTCCCTGGTGGTCCAGTGGTTAAGAATTCACCTGCCAATGCAAGGGACACTGGTTCCATCCCTGGTCTGGGAAGATCCCACATGCTGTAGGGAAACTGGGCCTGTGAGCCACAACTACTGAAGCCCACACGCTCTGGGGCCGATGTGCGACTACTGAAGCTCTTGGGCAGCAAGGAAGACCCAGTGCAGCCATAAATAAATAAGTGTATATGTATAAAGACTAAGATGGGCTGTGCCAGTGAGGGAGCTCCAGGTTTAAACTGTTCTCTTGGGTACAGCTCCATTTTGTGTCTGCTTTTAAAACTGGGGACCGAGGGGCTGGACAGAAAAAGTTAAAAACAAAACCCAACCCTGGGGCATGAGAGGTGGTATGTGTGTACCGTGTTCAGAGGCACACAAACCTGGAAAACAGAAAGCTGCTTGGGGATGCAGTCACCTACATCTGGTTGTCCAGAATAAACACCCTAGTGCTTACACGTGCTGCGTTACGGCTGGGGCGTGGCTTGTGGGAATCAGTGACGTCTGCCCGGTGGACTGCAGACTCTAAGTAGGAGGCTGCCAGGAGCCCCGGCGCAGCAGTCGGTAGAAGGTGCCGGCTGATGGGAGGCAAGGCCGGGACCCTGCCCTTGCTTCTCCTCGTCACCCCGGATGAGGACCGGAGGCGGCTTGGGACTGTTTGGACGCTGCCCAGCAGATGAAGTGGTTCTGTCCGAGGAGGCTGGGCAGCGCTGGGCTCCAGGAAGCTGGGGACCTTCCTGCTTTCACTGTTGTTTAGTAACAACAAGGGGTTTATTCGAGCCTCAGGCAGAGGCTAATTATAGGTCCCAACTTGCCAAAGCACAGTTGGCGGTTGGTGCTACCCCATGTCCACAGACGGGATCCTAAAATAGACCTCCAGCCAGGGCTGAGCCACGGAGAGCCTTCCTCTGTCCACCTGGGGTCCCTCAGCCCCGCAGAGGCCACGGCCTCTGGGTGTCAGTGGTGGCTCAGCGCCTGCAGCCAGGAAAGGGCCGGGAGGCCGGTCCAGGGCTGGGACTGAGCTGAGGTTTAGCACAGGCTGAGGACTGGGATTGTGGCCGAGGCCAAAAGTAAGCGTGGAGCCTGCAGTGGAACAGGGACCGTCTTTGTCTCTATATCTGGGGAAACCATCTTCTCTGGGGCTGAGGACAGAAAAGGAAGAGGAAGGGAAGTCGGACTTACTGCCCATCCGCATGTGTGCCGCCCGCCCCCTGTGCTGGCGCTGCCTTGGACTGGCTTGTACTGGCTTGCCAGGGCAGACTGTTAACTATTTCAGGAGTTTTGTGAGCTGGTTGTTAAACACAGCCATCACGAAAATTTTAATTATGTGAACTTACACGTTCTGTGTTGTGCTTAGTCACTCAGTCATGTCCAACTCTTTGAAACCCCATGGACTGTAGCCCCCCAGGCTTCCTGCCATGGGTATTCTCCAGTGACGGGATCCTAAAATAGACCTCCAGCCAGGGCTGAGCCACGGAGAGCCTTCCTCTGTCCACCTGGGGTCCCTCAGCCCCGCAGAGGCCACGGCCTCTGGGTGTCAGTGGTGGCTCAGCGCCTGCAGCCAGGAAAGGGCCGGGAGGCCGGTCCAGGGCTGGGACTGAGCTGAGGTTTAGCACAGGCTGAGGACTGGGATTGTGGCCGAGGCCAAAAGTAAGCGTGGAGCCTGCAGTGGAACAGGGACCGTCTTTGTCTCTATATCTGGGGAAACCATCTTCTCTGGGGCTGAGGACAGAAAAGGAAGAGGAAGGGAAGTCGGACTTACTGCCCATCCGCATGTGTGCCGCCCGCCCCCTGTGCTGGCGCTGCCTTGGACTGGCTTGTACTGGCTTGCCAGGGCAGACTGTTAACTATTTCAGGAGTTTTGTGAGCTGGTTGTTAAACACAGCCATCACGAAAATTTTAATTATGTGAACTTACACGTTCTGTGTTGTGCTTAGTCACTCAGTCATGTCCAACTCTTTGAAACCCCATGGACTGTAGCCCCCCAGGCTTCTCTGCCATGGGTATTCTCCAGGCAAGAATACTGGAGTGAATTGCCATGCCCTCCCCCAGGGGATCTTCCCCACCCAGGGGTTGAATGCAGGTCTCCTGCATTGCAGGCAGATTCTTTACCATCTGAGCCACCAGGGAAGCCCTACAATTACATAAATTATATTAAAAACAAAAGTAATAAAGACTCAGAATACAAAAGTAATGAATACTCATCAGTTCCAAATTGTTTTACTATGTTTGACTGCCATCTCTGCTTTTGAGGTTGTTTCTATTATATCTATAGTGATGTGCGGACAGGGAACATTGCATGCCATTCCAGTAAGCAAAGAATGTTGCCTGCCATTCTATTAATAGTTCTACAAGGACCAAGCCATTCGCCACTGCAGCTGGCCCCTACCCCCATGGTGCTCCCTAAGAACCCAGGATGCAGGAAAACAGGAAGCATTCTGTGCTTTGGATACTGGCCTTAGATAGTTAAGATGCATATTGAAGGAATAATTTCAATGAGCTCAGACTCTTCATCTCCCTTTTTATATAAAGCACTGAAGTCATCAGCTTGAGATGTCAGTTTCTTATGATTATCAGTGATCTTTTGATGTTTGTTTTCTAGCATAAAGCTCCTACATCCTTCAGCTTACCTTATCTCTTCCAAACAGTTCCTCAGAGCTATCCGAGAGGCTGTCTTCTGGACTATAGTCCTCAGTAGGACCCCGAATAAAACTTAATTCTCAACTCTTAGGTTGTGCATTTTTCTTTAATAGACAGGTGAAACTGTGTAACACTGTCCTGCATGCATCTCTTCCCGGCTCTGTGTCTGTGTGGGTAGCTTGATGTCACTGGGTGAGAGCAGCTCCACTAGGGAGACTGGCAAATATCGAACCACAGAACCTTTGATCCATGGAGAGCCAGCTGTTAAACAGATCTCAGCTCCCAGCAGTGCCCCACCTCCCACTCAATACTACATTCACAACTTCACTAAATGCTCATGCCCCCCCCCCCATGCTGATATCAACACACCCATTTTACGGATGGGGCTGCTAAGGCATATGTTAATTGCCTTAGCAATTAACCTAGCAATGGCACAGCTGGAATGTGGCAGAGCCAGAAGCCAAGCCAGGTAAATGTGACTTGAAAGTGTGCAAGTCTTTGTCATCAGTTTTGGAAACCAAAAGATACATCAGAATCAAGAGAGACTGTGTTGTGGAGGACTGTTTTCTGTCTTTGCTGTAACAGAGAAGAGTCAGGATTCCCGGTTGCTATTTGCACTCCATCGTGAAGACAAAGAGACATCTTCTCTACTGTGTGTCAGAATGCTAACCAATCAGCCCAAGCCATCTCCCACTCGAAGTCCCTGAGCTTTCATTTCTGAGCTCTGTAAACTGGGAAGAGCTGAGGCAGATCTGTGGTCCGACTCTGAAGGACCAGAGGGGCATGCGGCCCTAGACAGCAGAGGTCATTTGTATTTAAGACTGCAGGAGGCATGTGTTAGCTATCTGGTCCTCTTGGATTTATGGCTATAGTGGATGCAGATTAACCTCACTTCTCCAATCACCTTTTCTTTCTGGGGAGAAGGCAATAAAAATACCACACACTAAGATTTTTAGTCCCTGACTGATGCTGGGAATGCAAACATGCTTATTCATGACCCTGGGGCCACACCTGTCCACTTTTCTAGTAGGAGAAAAGTATAACATAAACTGATGTAACAGTTGCTCTCAAGGGCAGACTTAAGGGAGGGCAGGCTGGCAGCTTGTCCCCAGGTATGCTGGGGACACCGGCAGGTGACATCCTTTCCTTCTCTCTGTCCCACTGCCCAGAGCTGGGACTCCTACCATCAAGGCCATGTAAGTTAACACCACTTCTGTTAAAAAGAAACACGGTCATAGCAGCAAAGGACAAATTGCTATGTGAGATTAGCTGGTTTTGAGGGGTTAGGACCCATTGGTTTTGCTAGAAGCAAAAGCCAAAGCCAGCTGCAAAGCCTAAAATGCTGTGACTAGCAGGGAAGTGGCAGTCAAAGGTCAAGGCGGGCAGGGGTGTGTTCTGTGGGGGTGGTGCTTGTAGGAGGGGCTGCCTACTGGCTGTGTGGGGTCAAGCTGCTCCGGTCGTGGGCTGCAGCTGTCTTATCTGACATCCCTGGACCTATCTGCCTCTGTGCCTCCACGTGGAGGCTTCCTTAGCAGACTTTACCCCATTGGTTCTCAAAGTGTGGTTCCTCTGGACCAGCAGGATCAGCATCACCTGAAACTTGTGAGAATGCAAATTCTCAGACCCCACCTCCCATGTCTGAGTCAGAATCTCTGGAGTAGGTTCTAATGATCTCTGTTTTAACCAGCTTTCCAGGGGATTACAATGCACAGTGGACTTTAAGAGCCTCTGCTTTGCACAGACCTGCCTCCAGTCCTGCTCAGGCCGCCCCCAAGCTGCTCCTGGCCCTCCTTGCTGTCCTGGCCCACGCTGTGGTCTCTACCTAGAACACCTGGTCTTCTACCCCGAACCTGGCCACCTGAGAAACTCTTCCCCACTTTAGTGCTCATCCTGAACATGGCTTTGCCTATGAAGCTGCTTTATTCACTCACTCATTCCTGCTTTCATGTCTCCAGCATGTGATGATGATTTTCTCTGTGCTGGCTGTGTGCTGGTTTTGGGGTATAAGCAGGATGGTAGGAGACATGGTTAGAAAGGCAGGCAGAGGCCAGATCTCAGGGTGAAGGTCTTGGGAAGAGTGGAAAGGAGATGGCCTCTTCTGGGAAGTCACTGGAAGCTTGTGAACAGGCACAGGGGTGACCCCCATGGTAAATGGACCCCTCTGACTCCTGCAGGAAGGGAGCTGTAGGACACTGGGGGCCGTGCTGAGGGCCCAGCTGAAGGGCTTCTGCATTCACCCAGGAGAGGTGATGGCGCGTTGACTAGGGAGGAGGTGGGGATGGAGCACTTGCAGGGGGCATGAGAGAGAGGAATTAAGGATCAACCCTAGGCTTTCAGGCAGAGCTCCTGGGAGCTTCCCTGGTGGCTCAGACAGTAAAGAATCTGTCTGCAATGTGGGAGACCCAGACTCGATTCCTGTGTCAGGAAGATCCCCTGGAGAAGGGAATGGCTACCCACTCCAGTATTCTTGCCTGGAGAATTCCATGGACAGAAGAGCCTGGCAGGCTACAGTCTATGGGATCATAAAGAGTTGGACACGACTGAGCAACTAACAAAAAACAAATGAAAAAACAAACTGGCCCTTGCTGCCTCCCTTCCTTCCTCCTTGGGTTATCCTACATCTAAGTCAGTCCCCTTCCCCACTCTCTGGTGATCACATCTGCGACTCTCCACACAGTGTAAATGGTGTGTAGGCAATGAACATGTTGGCCTATTCTTGACCCCAGCTCCTCCCTCACCAGTTTGGGCCAGTTGCTGGGATAAGTGATCTAAGATCCAGTTTCCTCATCCATTAAATGTGGATAATGCCATGCTCTGCCTCCTGGGGTAGTTGTGAGAATCACGTGAGCTGATGCACGTGAAGCGGGGCAGGTGAGGGATTTGATTATCACTGTGTTTCAAAAAGGGCAAGGATGAGCAGCATTTCAAAAGGGCTTATTGTTTGGGCTCAAGGGTATAATGAATGCTTTATTCGGAGTTAATGATATTGACACCCCAGCAGACAGAGCTGCAGAAGGGGAGGAGGTGTATAAGGCTAGGCTCTGGGAAATGAGACTCAGCTGGTGCACTGGCAGATGTAAGAACCCTGGAAACACTTCTCACATTTGTTTGACTTTCAAGTTTAGAATAAATGCTCACCTGTCTCCTAAGAAACCTGTATGTGGGTTAAGAAGCAACAGTTAGAACCAGACATGGAACAACTGACTGGTTCAAAATTGGGAAAGGAGTATGACAAGGCTGTATATTGTCACCCTGCTTATTTAACTTCTATGTAGAGTCCATCATGTGAAATGTCAGGATTGGTCACAAGCTGGAATCAAGATTGCTGGGAGAAATATCAACAACCTCAGATATGCAGATAATATCACTCTAAAGGCAGAAAGTGAAGAGGAACTAAAGAACCCCTTGATGAGGGTGAAAGAGGAGAGTGAAAAAGCTGACTTGTAAGTCAACATTAAAAAACTCAGATCTTGGCATCCAGTCCCATCACTTCATGGCAAATAGATGGGGAAAAGTGGAAGCAGTTACATATTTTATTTTCTTGGGATCCAAAATCACTGTGTATGGTGACTGTAGCCATAAAATTAAAAGACCTTGCTCTTGGAAGGAAAGCTATGACAAACCTAGACAGCGTTATTAAAAAGCAGAGACATCACTTTGCTGACGAAGCTCTGACTCTGCAGACCTATGGTTTTTGTAGTTATGTATGGACATGAGTTGGCTGAGAGCCTAAGAATTGATGCTTTCAAGTTGTGGTGCTGGAGAAGACTCTTGAGAGTCCCTTAGACAGCAAAGAGATCAAACCAGTCAATATTAAAGGAAATCAACCCTGAATATTCATTGGAAGGACTGACGCTGAAGCTGAAGCTCCAATATTTTGGCCACCTGATGTGAAGAGCTGACTCACTGGAGAAGAATCTGATTCCGGGAAAGACAAAAGGAGAAGGAGATGACAGAGGATGAGATGGTTAGATGGCATTACTGACTCAATGGACATGAATTTGAACAAATTCTGTGAGATAATGGAGGACAGAGGAGCCTGTTGTGCTCCAGTCCATGGGGTCACAAGAGTCAGACAAGACCTAGTGACTGAACAGCAGCAACAATGACTTGTTTTCAGCAATAAATGAGCAAGAAATCATCATCTGTCCCTGCACCCCACTCTTACTGGAATTTCATCAAGGTGGTGAAGGCCACCCTGCCTCCAAGCCAAGCAGATGCATCCCTGCGCTCATCCTGACCTGCCCACTGCACTTGTTACAAGACACGCTGAACTCTTGGCTCCCACGAGCCACTCTCCCCTACTCTTCCTCCTACTTTTGGCCAGCTTTTGACTTTTTCTTTCATAAAGTCTTTCTCTCTTCTCTGACCTCTAAATGCTAGAGTTTCTCAGGATTGGGTCTTTGGGTTTGTTCTTTACAGTCATAAGTGGTCTGATTCATTTGCATGGATTGAAATGTATATGCGACGACGTCTGTATTTTTGTCTCTAGCCCAGAACGTTCCTTTCTATTCCAGGCTTGTGTACCATTCTCCCCTTGACATCTTCTCTACTTTACAAACTTAACATGACTAAAACGGAAATTTTTTCCCTCAAATACCGCCCCCCACTTCTCCATGCCAGTAAATAGTACCATCTACCCAAAGACCAGAGTCTTGACATCACATTTTCTCTCATCTACCACATCTAATCCAACACCAAGGTTAGTCAGCTTTACGCCCACTCCTGCCCCCGTGTACCTCAAATCCATCTGCATCTCAAGTTCCCACCAACGCCCTGGTGTATATCCTGTCACACTCTCTGACCCCAAGACACCATCCTAATCTATCAGTCCTCCTCTCCTTGAGTCCGTGCTGCATCCTGCTTCCAGGGAGATTTTCTTCAACTCTTCACATCAGATCGTGTTGCTGTGATTAAATTAAATAGAAGCTCTTCTGCAGTGTTTCTTTTGGTTAGAATAAAACCCAAATTCCTGCCAGCAGCCCTCAAGGCCCTGCAGGTGTGACGATCTTGCCACTGCTCGCAGGTTAAACCCTGCTGGTATCGGTTTCGCGGACCACGCGGGCCTCCCTCCTGGCTCGAGGCCTTGGCAGGTGGTGACTCCTCAGCCTGGACTGCTCTCCCCTCTTTGTGTGGGCGGCTCTTTCTCGTGATCTCCTCGCCTAAGGCAGGATCTTCTGCTCTTCCTCTCTCTGCCTTTTTGTCTTTCTTTGAAACTCTTATCCCAGCTATGTATGCTTAGTTGCTCAGTCGAGTCCGACTTTTGGTGACCCCATTAACCATAGCCCACCAGTCTCCTTTGCCCACGGGAATTCTCCCGGAGAATACTGGAGTGGATTGCCATGCCCTTCTCCAGGGGATCTTCCCAACCCAGGGATCGAACCCAAGTCTCCTGCATTGAGGGCAGATGCTTTACTGTCTAAGCCACTAGGGAGGCCCATGAATGCTGGAGTGGGTAGCCTATGCTTTCTCCAGGAGATCTTTCCAACCCAAGAATCGAACTGGGGTCTCCTGCATTGCAGCGGATTCTGTACCACCGGAGCTACCAGAGAAGCCCATCACAGCTTGTAATTATTACCAATTTTTGTTTCTTGATTTATTAGTTGCTATCTGTGTATTTTCTGCCAAAATATAAACTCCCTGAGGCCAGGCACTGCTTTTCTGTTCTGCTGCTGTTCCATCCCCAGCACAGTGTCTGGCACAGGATAAGATGGATGAATGGGCCCAGAAATGGTGCTGCTTCTTCAGGGACAACCAGACAGGGGAGCCTCTCAAGGCACAGCCAGGTTTGTACCTACTTCCAACCTGAGAATCACCTCCGGCCCCTCCCCTCACTCCCAAATCAAAGATAACAGTTCCCTATATTGACATGCCTCACTCCATTCCCATTCCTTATCCAGCTTGGTCTGAGTCCTCATCATCTCTTTTCTAATTCAACCTGCTAGTTGTTACCTGTAGATGGAAAAAATGAAGCCCACAGAGTGAGTTAAGGTTGCACCTGCAGTGGAGTTAGGGGACATGTCATCAGGGAGTGGAGAGGGTGTCACCTCCCAGACAGCTCATCCCAAGCATAGTCACAGCCACTGGGCATCCAGGGAGAATCAGGGACACCGAGGGCTAATTTTAGTCTTTCTGGGGAAGCTGAGGTTGGGGGAACCCTCCTGGGTCTATACTGCATATGAGTTTTGACCTGATCATTACACTGTGGTCCATCTGAGAGAAGAGGTCTTGGTAGGAGAGGTCAGAGGAGTGTGGAGCAAGAGGCTGATGGTGCTGGTGTGGGTGCTGGTGTTCACGGTGCTGGGAAATCCGGAGCTCCTAGTCCCTAGAGGCTGCTCGCTGTCATGGGAGGACAGAATTCCCTTGTCTTCACCCTCCCCGGAGGCCTCCTTCATTCCACACCCCCCAATACCTGCCTCAGTTACCTTGGACTCACTTTGAGCAAAGAGTTTAACAGCCACAGTATAGCAGTATGTAATCCTGGGTATACATGCCAGAAGGGTTGCTTTGTCATGAGCTGGCCCTAATTTCTACAGATGCCCTAATAAAATGCTTGAGCACCAAGCATTTCAAGATATGGTGACTCTGGGAGGCTCTGTTTGGGTAGCCAGCTGGTCTCCCTCTGTGACTTCTCTCTGCATCTCTCCACTTTCTACATTTGAAGCAAATGTTTTCCAACTTCCCATTTCCTTTTCTATGGGAATGAACTTACTAAGAGCAAATTTGACTTTATTCAGGGGTGTGCTCTTAAATAAACCCAGACAACTTGACCCTGCTCTTCACTCTGGTTTTCTCTCTCCTCTCCCTGCTGTGGGCTGAACTATTTTCCTGAACAGATGAAGGCCTTTCCAGGTTCCAGCCCTTGACTCACATTGCTACCTCTGCATGCCATGACCAAACCCGGCCACCCGGCCTCCCAATGGGGAAACTGAGGCCCAGAGAGTTCAGGAACTTGCCTACAGGACTAGGCATCCTCATATGCCTGACTCATAGCTTATTGCCCCTTTTTCTTTAAAAAAATTTTTTTTATTATGGAAAATTTCAACTACATAAAACTATATATAAAGGTAGACAGAGACACATCTCCTCACTTCAACAATTAAAATCTCATGGCTAATGAAAAAAACCTCCATTTCCTCTGACCTCTACCCATTATTGTTATACACATGTTTGTTATACATGTTTGTTATACACATGATTGTTATACACATGCCACTTCATCTGTAATTATTTCAGAAACTCTCATTTGTACTTCTTGTACTTCAACTTAAAAATTAACAAAGCCATGCATACACTAGTTTAAAAATTAAACAGAACTAAAAAGAAATGCTTATAAAGGTTTGTAAAGAAAAGGTGCTCACAGGCCCACATTTTTCTAATCTCATGTCCTAGTCCCCAGCTGTTTGTCTGTCCAGAGCTTGCCCCATCTTTCTACAGAGTTTTTGATTGCTTGAGTTCTCAGCCATAGGCATTATTTATTGACTTCCTGGTGGACATATGAAGATTTACTGCTGTCACACTCCACCTCCCTTTTCCTTTATTTATTGTCTCTTTTGATAACTTTAAATAATAAAGCTGTATGTCTTGCTGTATCATTTATGGACAGTTTCTTTCTTACATTCACTCTTTCTCTTATAATAGCAGATGTTTTATATTCTAAGGTCAAAAGAGAAAATGGGAAACCAGTTTAATTACTAAACGACTCCAATGATGCCTGTGTGAAATACAGGTCCTTTTTGCTAAGAATTACGATGAAAGTGCCCCTGATTGTGAGAAGCTGTAGGCAGAGAGCCAAATTGTTGCTTTATTTCTCAACTGAGCATCCTCAGACCTGCAGAACAGTCAGCTACTTGGTCATTTTTCATGGTGCTAACCTCTCCAGGGCATGCCTGCACCAGCCACACACAACCATCTTGCTTCATCACTCACCATGTTTGAATCGTGATTCTAACACTGAGTAGCTTAGTTTTTTCTCTTGTCAAAGGGAGCAGCTTTATCTTGACAGTACCAGGCACACAATGATCCCTTAATAGATGTTTGTTGAATGAATAAGTGATACATGTTTAAAAAGCCAAACATGAAATAGCAATGAGAAACCAGGTCACAAGCATCAGACTGGCAAACCTTTGGAAGTAGAGGATATGAAGAAGGCGGGGGTGGGGGGGGGCTCATATTCTGTTTCTGGGGTAGGTTGTGTGGCCACTCTGGGGAGGCATTTGGCAATGCTGGATAAAAGCTGATGATAGGCAGAGCCCATGCTGCTCCTAGTACCAACCTGGAGCCCAGTAGGAAACCCTTTCTCTTTTGGGG
>SJYC01008619.1:0-82680 GCA_006408675.1 Madoqua kirkii
CCCTGATGGCAGGCAGCTGCAGTTAACAGCTGGGCCGCGGTACGGTCACCTGCATACAGACGTTCACAGTGTAGCAGCGACGCCAGAGTGTTGCTCTGTGATCCTGGGGGGGGGGGGGGAGGGAGGGAGAGGGGTGGACAAAGAAAAGGCCTCTGCGTGATCGCATCTGAACGGAGAGGCAAGGTCTCCAACCACATAAACTCAGTGGGCTTCTTCCAGCCAGTGCTGTGAGGGACTGCTGTTTACTCACAACAGCTCTAGGCCTGCTGCACCCTGTCCACTGGGTCCAAACTGTAAGCTACCCCGTCATCCAAGAGCCCCTGGTTCCCGACAGCATCAAACGCAGAACAAGTCCTTACTCTTCCGTTCAGTTCAGTTCAGTCGCTCAGCCGTGTCCAACTCTTTGCGACCCTCCTTACTCTAAACTTCCTCCAAATTGCCCAGTGCAAGCCTACACCTCACAACAAGCTCCTTGCGATCCCTCTTCCTGAGATGCCCCAGCTTCCCTCAGAGTGTTTCTCTCCTGCTTCAGCAAGTGATACGCCTGACTTTGTGCCCCTACCTGTGTACTCCTGGCGGTCAGCCTGGCTGTAACTGGTGCCTGACTCACTCCCAGACCGGGTCCTTCAGGTCCGCACAGGGGGCTCCTCCCACTGGGCGTGGCCTC
This sequence comes from Madoqua kirkii, assembly GCA_006408675.1. Classification (NCBI taxonomy): domain Eukaryota; kingdom Metazoa; phylum Chordata; class Mammalia; order Artiodactyla; family Bovidae; genus Madoqua; species Madoqua kirkii. The sequence goes on from SJYC01008619.1 coordinate 668, forward strand.
TCGCCTCCCAGGAAGAACCCTCAGCGCCCTAAGGGGCCCCGTGGACCTAGGTGTGGTGGCAGCCGTCACCCCTGCAGGGGAGACTGGCTCCATCCGCAGTCTGTGCAAACCTCTGATGTAGGAGAGCGTTTTCCAAGGAGCACTCTCCTCTCTCCTCCCTGACAGGCTCCTGCCGGAGCTCCTCAGCTCCATTCAGATAAAGAGGTTCTGCCTTCAGGGCCGACTGCTCAGCACATTTTTCTAAGCATTAAAAAATCACTGAAGAAGAAAAATAGAAATCCCTGGGGGGCTGCACCATTCCCCGACAGCCAAGCTATTAAACTTTCAAGGCCCAGTACTGAGCGGCCTGACAGCTGGAAAGCCCCCAGCCTCTCGCGTCCTCGCTAGAGCAGTTCGTTCCAGTTAGAGCAAGCTTGGGTAAGGATCAATCCCTGTTTCTGGCAGTTCCTCCCAAATTAGAAGAGGCAGAAAAGCAGAGAAAAAGGAGGCATATCCCAGAGTTTAATCTCGTCTCAGAGAAGGGCTCTCACTGACTATGACTCCATCTTATCAAACAGTGAGCACTCAGGAGATCACTGGCCCAGTTACCCTTCAGGGTCTGGGGTCTCTTATTTATTTATTTGTTATTTTTTAAAGTCTTTATTGAATTTGTTACACTATTGCTTCTGTCTTATGTTTTGTTTTTTTGGCTATGAGGCCTGTGGGATCTTAGCTCCTGCAATCAGGGATCCAACCTTCACCCCATGCATTGGGAGGCGAAGTCTTTACCCCTGGACCACCAGGGAAGTCCCTGGGGTCTTTTAAATGAGTTTAATAGGAGGCTTTTCATAATTTTGGGGGGGCAGGCAACACTGAGTTGGTCCTGACTAGGACACTAACTTAAGGAGAAACTGCATCTCTATGGGCCTCAGTTTCTTTGTCTATAAAGTGGGTGTTAATGGCCTGAATTGTGCCCTCCTCTCCAACATGCGTGTTGAGGTCCCAACCCTCAGCTGCTCAGAATGTGACTGCATTTGTAAAGGGCTTTTAAAGAGGTGATTAAGTTAAAATAAGGTGGCGGTAGTCTGATATAAGAGGGTCCTTACAGGAAGAGGAAATGTGGACACAGGTATAGAGGCAGGGAGAAGATGGCCACCTGTTAGGCAAGGGGTGAGGCTTCAGAGGGCACAGTCCTGCAGACACCTGGGCCTCGGACTTCCAGCCTGTGAGAACACCAGTTTCTGTCGTTTAAGCCACCCGGTATCACCCAGTCTGTGGTAATTTTCTGTGGCAGCCCTGGAGACTGATCAAGTGGGCATGCCTCCATTTTTTCTGGGTGCCACAGACGCTGTTGCGAGAATCCACTGAGACAGTGACTAAAGTTCCTGGGAACATCTGCCGGTGTCACACTGATGAAGGCGCTGCCTGAGCGGCGCAGAGTGGCTGCGCACAGTTCATCTCCCTGGGTTTTATCGAGAGCAGGATTCTTGGGAGGGAATCCTATAGAACTCCCAGGGCACCTCTGCGCGCTCCAGAGGGCATCTGCGACCTGGGTGAACCACCTGGCAAGTGGGGGTTGCCCAGGGGTGCCTCCTGCAGTGAAGGGCTGGCCTGGCTGGCCGGGTGAGCTGACAGGTGCCTGCAGGAGCTAAAATCCCAGCAGGTGCAATTCACTCTGCAGGCAGTGCCTCTGGGGACAGGCCAGGAACCTGACTTCCTTGTCTCACTCACACTTCACAGCCACACATGGGCAAAGAGTCTGTTCACCTTTATTAGGAGCATATACCAGCGCTAGTAAGTTAATAGTCACATCCCTCCCCAAGTAACAATCAATTCGTTTATCAGATAACCTTCCTCCTCAGAGTTAGCTGGGAACAGGCCTGAGCAGTGGGCCCTTACCTGAAGTGGTCAGAGATGATGAAGAAATAACACAATTAAAGGCTGGGGGTGAGGCCTGGAGGTCAGCCAAGGAGGGCAAGGGAGGGTGGGGCCTGGGTGCCGGGAGAGGGGCCTCTGTCCTTGGTGCTGGGGGACACAGCATGGGCGGTGAGGGTTCTTTGCCTAGGGTGAAACTTTGCCCATCGTCTGCTGAGAGGGGGGCCTTTTAAACTTTACTTCTCTCTTCATATAGGCTTCCCTGGTGGCTCAGAGGTTAAAAGCGTCTGCCTCCAATGCTGGAGACCCGGGTTCGATCCCTGGGTCAGGAAGATCCCCTGGAGAAGGAAATGGCAATCCACTCCAGTATTCTTTGCCTGGAGAATCCCATGGACAGAGAAGCCTAGTAGGTTATAGTCCATGGGGTCTCAAAGAGTCGGACACGACTGAGCGACTTCACCTCACCTCACCTCTCTCTTCATGTTCCCCTAAGAATTATTTAGATAGTTGTTCATTGGTTCCTAAAATAGATGAATAAAAACTACCGGTTGGTCTGTTTTGTGATGGAGTTTTCCCACCTGTGCACACTGCTTTTTGTGACTTACTGATAATGGATGACATAACTTCTCATTTCTGCTAAATAATGTATTTGTGACACTCTGCTCTACCATCTCGTTTACAGCCAGGTAAATGAGTCTTTATGTGCTTTTCTCCAGCCTGACAACGATAAACTAGATTTTATTTTCCTAAATTGAGTCCTCAACTTTGGTAGATCAGCATAAACCCTTTAGGGGAGTGGGGGGGGGCATGGATTACGTTCTGCTGGGTTCAACCACTTTTTCAATAACTCCCTCGAAAAAGGCACCACATTTGTCCTTGGCACTTGCCTGGATCGTTTTAATTTAGTTCTTCTGGGGAGTGTGGGTCAATGGAGGGTCTCTCCTATTGCTCTTGGGGTTTTGTTTTGAGAGAAGACTGTTGAGAAAAGTTTTCTTCCCTCACACCTGGTTTGATAGTTCTCTGAGGCTGTGGGGGCTTCACCAGCCCTGGACCTGATTGGAACTCACCCCAAGTCATTGGTAGGAGTTTAATTTATAACTTTATTTTCTTTTAAGATAAATCATTCAAATGATGCAAGAGCCCAAAGTAAGCCTGTTCCCGCCTGTGTCTCCAGTCACCCAGCTCCACCCTAGGAGCGCCCATTGCCAGCACGTGTGTATGCTTCCAGGGACAGGCTGCACTCCACCTTCTCCTTCTCTCCCTCGCTCCTTCCCTTCTTCCCTCCCTCCCCCTCTTTCTTTCTTTTTCCCTTCCTTAAGGACCCCTCTCTCTTTCTTTTGCCTTAAACGCAAACAGTAGCATAGCATAGATAGATTTTGCAGTCTGCCTTTTGATTTAAAAAATATATATATATTTAGTTTCACAGGTGGTTCAGTGGTAAAGAAGCTACCTGCCAAGCAGGAGATGCAGGTTCAATCCCTGGGTTGGGAAGATTCCCCTAGAGAAGGAAATGGCAACCTACTCCAGTACTTTTGCCAGGAAAATCCCATGGACAGAGGAGCCTGGCAGGCTACAGTCCATAGAGTGGCAAAGAGTCAGACACGACTAAGCTACTGAGCATGCACCATAGTTTCTCATTAGGACATAACAGGCTTCCTTCTTCCTTTCTTATAACTGCAGAGGAGTCTGCTGCATCATTTAGTGTTATGGGGCATTTGGGCTGTTCCTAGTATTTCACTTCAGGGTTCTGATTTGAAACCTTAGACTGCCTGCTTCTGTATTTAGCCCTCACTGCCCAGCGGTTCATGGGCTGCCTTTTGTGTGCTGTGTTGCATCCTCCTTCGGAATAGAGAGCAGGGCACAGACTGGGAGAGCTTCGCACTTGGAGGGGAGAGCTGCAAACTGCACGACACTCTCCACCCCTCACTGCCCTCCAACTAGGGGACCGGACAAAACTCTAGCGTGGCTTCCATCCCTAGGATGACCTCAGCCCACTTAAAATGCCTTCCTAAGGGAGCTCAAGCTCCCCAAAGAATTCACTGTTCCAGTCTGACAACAGACCCCTGCTCTACCTTTTCTTAGACAATTACTTTGGGAAACATGGAACTGTAAATCTTTTCTCTACTCTCTCAAGATATGAATCTCCTACAACCCAGAATGTTTCCTCTAGGATCTGGGAGCCGTCTCTGTGAAATTCAAATATCTGGGGACATAGTTCCCCCTCTCCCAATTCCTGGTATGATGCTGGTTTCAGGGGGGCTCCTTGCTCCAGTCTGTTCCCATCATAAAGATGTGAGATGTGTATTTCTCCTCTGGATAAGTGCCAGTTAGCGAACATGGATGGCCGGATCACCTGGCCCACCCTCCCCAGCCTCCTTCAGCGTTCTCCTGTAGCACACCAGCGTTTAAAAAGCCTCCTACCTTTTATTTCAGTGGAGTTGAGCTCAGTTCTATTCTGAAGTCTCTCTCTCCTACTGCCGTAGTCTGAATATTAATTAAACCTGTTTTGCTGATTTTTTAACAAATGTCCAATACATACCTTCCCTTTGACAGTTGGGAGGTCAGCTCCAAGTGCAGATTGCCCTGCAGCCGGTCACACCTGGTCCTGACTCCCAGCTTGGTCCACTCTGGGCCTGGATTGGAGGGTCCCCTCTGGCAGGTTCTTTGGATCTCACATTTGGTCTCCCTTCTTTGTGGTACCTCTGAGAAGTGGACTACCCCATTCCTCTCAACTCCTGCAGTGTCTGTGATTTGAACCTCTCATGTAAACGTAGTTGTTTACGTTACCACCCACTTAATGTTGGTATCTTCTCATTTATTCAGTTCTACAAACTTAATTGGGTATTAAGTATGCTCCCAGCAATGTACATACATTATATTATACCTATGGATCAATCATTTTTATTATGAAAATGTCAAACATATATAAAAAGAGAATGGTATAATGGATCCCCATATACCCGTCACCAGTATGATTATAAACACATGGCTTTTTTTTTTCCTTTTGTTATACCAATATCCCCTCACATTTCCATCCTGTCCCAGATTATTTTAAACAAATGCTGGATATTATTTCTTCTTCAGATATTTCAGTATGGTATTGCTAAATTATAAACATGCATTTAAAAAAACCACATAACTTCTACAAATCTAAAAATACATAGCATCTAAAAAGTAAATACAACTCTTCAATAGCACCAAATATCCAGTTCCTCTTTCTTTAATTGTTTGATATATTTTTTACCATTTCTTTGGAGTGGTCCACATAAACTCCATTTCAATGGGTGGATATGTCAGTTTAATCTCTTTTAACTTATAGATTCCCCCATCTCTCCTTTCTCCCCTGGTAATTTTTGCTTGCTGAAAAAATTAGATGGTTACCCCTGTGGTTTCCTACTGCTTGGATTTGCTGACATCATTCCCATGGTGTCAGTTAACATGTTCATCTGACCTCTGTATTTCCCGTAGTTTTTTCTCGAAACTTAATCACTTGCAATTTTCTTGTTTGTTTGTTTCTTTTTTGGCAAGGCTACTTCTTTTTCTTTTTTTTTAAACTGTAACCATGATATACCTACAGTTCTCATAGGAAAGTCCGGAAAAACGCCTGGCTCATTATCTATCATTTTCAAAAAACTGAATTGGTTCCCCAGCAGACTCCAAGGTGGATTTTGGAGGGGAAGAGTATAATACTGAATGCATAGATTTAAACATTTTAATGTATTTCAATCTATTATAGTTAATATTATTATTGGTATTTAGCTATCTTTGATTAGTGGGAGTCTATTCAAATTGGCTATTAAGTCTTTCAAATGTGACTGTAGTAGTTCTTTATAGTTTCCTTGGTTTCTCAGACTCGTTTCCCCCAAACCTGGATCCAGCCATTTCTCCAAGGAGCTTCTGTTCTTATAGTGAAAGATGGTGGTTAGAGACCAAAACCAGAGGTTAAAAATGCTCAGTACCACCGGGTTGGCCATAGTTTCTAAGTCTTTTCACTGATTAGAGTTAGGAAATGGATATATATTTATTTTATGTTGACCTACAACCAACAGCATGATTACTGAAATGACTTGAATTTCTTTTTGCAGGGCTCTTCTGCATCCCCACTAGGGATTACTGGGATATAAAAGTCACTTGGAATAGTTCTTCTCTGTGTGATTATACCATATATTTGAAACATAGTTGGATTCATTTGTTTCTTTTTGACTTTTAGAGCTTTCTCTTTAAGATTTAATTTTGTTTTATAATTGTCTAAAATATTTGCATGGTCCCAAAGTCATCTCCACATAACAAGATAAATTAAAAGAACTCTAGTGTCTTTCTTTTCCCTCTACCTGCTTCCTGTAAGTGATCATTTAAAAGCATGTTAAACAAATTTTTTTTTTCAATTATAAGGGAATATATATGCATGTACTCATATCCCTTCTTCTTTCTTAGATAAGTGGTGAATAATACACATATTCTCTCCACCTTGCTTTTTAACCCAATAATGTATCCTGGAGATTTTCCATAATAGTTTACAGAGTTATTTCTCATTTCTTTGTGGATATATAATTCATAGCTTATTCAGCTAGTCCCCTACTGATAGGTAGTTGGGTTGCTTCCAATTTTTTGCCATTATTCATAGAATTGAAATAAAGAGCCTTATGCATACTTCTTGTTCATGTTTTTGCCAGTGTGTCATTGGGAGAGAATCTTAGAAGTGGAATTGCTGGATCAAATTCAATATACATAAATGCATATAGATTCATATAGATATTGCCAAATTCATCTTCACAAGTGGTTGCAATAGTTTCTATTCCCATCAGCATTAGATGAACTTCCCTAGAGCTTCACCTTGGCGTCCCAGGTAGCACAGTGGTAAGGAATCCTCATGACAGTGCGGGAGCCGTAGAGATGTGGGTTCAGTCCCTGGGCTGGGAAGATTTCTCTGGAGTAGGAAATGGCAGCACACTTCAGTATTGCCAGGAAAATCTCATGGGCAGAGGAGCCTGGTGGACTATAGTCCATGGGGTCGCAAAGAGTAGGACATGACTGAGCAGCTGAGGACGGCTCAGCACAGAGCTTCACCAACAAAATACACTGACACCTTTGTGGAGCTTTGCCAATCTGATAGATATAGATGGTATCTCAGGTAGGTTTTCGTTTTGTTTCATTTTTTGTATTTTACTATTATGACGGAAATTGATCATTCTTTTATGTGGTTAAAAAACATTTTAACTTTAGAGAGGAGAGTTCAAGATGTGCACCCATGGCTGATTCATGTCGATGTATGGCAAAAACCATCAGAATATTGTAAAGTAGCTATCCTCTAATTAAAAGAAAGTAATTGATTGTAAATTTTTTTCTTTTACTTTTTTATGTAAATGGTCTATTCATACCTCTAGCCCACTTACAAATAAGAGTGTTGCTGACTTTTTTTAATCCTCAAATTTTAAATGCTGTCTATATAATGGAGATATTAACCCTTTATATTCTAAGTTGCAAATACTTATTTTTCAGTTTGCCATTTATTTTTCAGTTATGCTTATGTTGTTGTTTGAGAATGCAAAATTTAAAAAATTTTGGTAATCAAATCTATCAATATTTAAAAATATCAGTAAGTTTGCTTTTAGATTTTGAATTATATCAAGAAAAAATGTCCCCACAGCCAAGGTATAAAGAATTTAGCCTTGCATGGCTTCCTCTTTTACATTTAAATCTAGAATGAATTTGGAATTGATCCTAGAATATAGTGAGGAATGGATATGATTTTATTATTTTCCTTATGACTATCCAGTTTCCTGAATACCATTCACTGAAAAGGCTTGGTTGCAAAGGCTGCCTTGATCGATACTAATTCCCATATGCAGTGGGCTTACTTTTCAATTTTGTCTTATGTTTCAGTGGCCTTTCTATCCTTTGTTTGCTTTAATCATTAAGACTTTCTAGTATGTTTTATTATCTGGAAGAGCTTTTTCTTCTTCTTTTCTAGTTTTTATTCGTGGCTCTTCTTGCCTTTTTCCTTATACAAATGAAATTTATAAAGAACCCATCTAACTCTAAAAAAGCAATGATACTATTTAAAAAAATTAGAATTGCATTAAATTTATAAATCAGTAGGGAAAACTGGCATCTTTATGCTTTCAAGTCTTTATATTTTGGTGCATGGTATTTCTTTCCATTTGGGTCTTTCAGGAGAGTTTTATGGTGGTCTCATAGATTTTGGACTTTTCTTGTTAAATTCACTTAAAAGCATTTCATTTTAGTTTTTGCTATCATAAGTAAGATTTTTCTGTTTCATTGTCTCTTTTTTGTTATTTATTATACAATGGCATTGACTTTTAATTGTTTAAGTAAGCTGGTACTTTACTAAAATTACGTTATTGTTTGTGTTAAAGTTTTCACATGGAACCTTTGGAATACTCCAGAAAGACCTACATTTTCCCTCTTGTATTCAAATTCTTGGTGCTTTCCAATTGTTTTCTGATCACATTGACTACCACCTCTGACTAGTGTTACACAGTAGTAGAGATAGTACTCATCCTTTTCTTTTTAATTTCTTCAGGAAGGCTACCAGTGTTTTCTTCTTAGAGACAATTTATCATTGAAGAAAGTGTCCAAATATCCTCATTATCCAGATGAGGAATTCAGATGTAGAGCGATCAAGGAAGAACTTGTCTTCAGGTCTGTGGGGCCTCAGTCTCCCCAGCTTAATAATCCTGTCTTTGCAGCACACCCCTATTTTTCATTATCTAGACCCCTCTGCCCTCTTCCTCAACATGGACCTGACGTTTTTAACAGATCTTAAGAGATTTAAGAGTGACTAAACTTAGCGTGTAGGAAGGGCCTAGAGGCCCCAGCTGACAGGACTGTCTCTCCCTTATTTTCTTCAGCAATTCTGCTCCCTCTCAGAGACTCTATGTAGCAAAAGAAATCAAAAACAACTTTTCCTAGAAAGCAGCTTACTGACCACCCATATTACTCAATCAAGAGCCTCAGGCCTCCTTCCCCTCGCCTCCTTCCATCCAAGGAATTTCGCCAATATTACACGTCACTCTCCCTCAGAGGAACTCTCAATGTATCTCTCTCTCTTTAGTTACATTTCTAAAGATACTTCAGTGTTCCTTATAAATCCGCTAACAGAGTGATTACCTTACAGGCCTGCTTTCTCTTCAGAAATTATCGAGAAACAGACTGAGTGGTTTGTCTTGGGTAAATGTATTCACAAGCTTTAGTGAGTGAAAGTGAAGTCGCTCAATCGTGTCCGACTCTTTGCGACCCCATAGACTGTAGTCCTACCAGGCTCCTCCTTCCATGGGATTCTCCAGGCAAGAGTACTGGAGTGGGTTGCCATTTCCTTCTCCAGGGGATCTTCCCGACCCAGGGATCGAACCCGGGTCTCCAGCATTCCAGGCACATGCTTTAACCTCTGAGGGAAGGCCATTCAAGCTTTAACAGATTCTAAAACTGCTCAGGTTCTTCCTCTCTCCACCTTTCAGGGATACCAGCTTGTGAATCACAACAGTGACCCTGTGGCCTTTCATTTATTCAGTCGGGGAGGGTTCTGCTCATATCTTTTCTTTTTTTTTTTAAACAAAAGAAAACAAAAAACTGCTGGGACCATAAGTGCTGTGAGGAGAGAAATAGGAGAGATTCCCTGTTTCTGGTAGTTTCCCCAAATAGGTAGATCCTCAGAGTATGGACTCTTTCTCTGCAAGGGACAGAAAGAGAGACTGTGAGAGTGGGAGAAATATCAAAATCAGGCCCATCTGAAATTTGAATCCTTTTGCCTTTCAATAGTTTTGACTTCTTGCCTCCAGCTGACAACCCTTGACATTGGAGGTATAAGCCGCTGTTTTCTCCCATGGAGATCGCTAATTTCGGTGGAGACTTAAGCCTCCACGGTCCCTTTCCTCCGCCTGCAGCCTCTCCACAGCGCCGGCCTCTGCTCCCTCCCGGTGATCTGACTGTGGCTGCCCACCTCTGTTCCTGCTCCTCTTTCACGAGCAGCTCTGAGGCAGGGAGGCTGCCTAATTCCAAGCTTGTGGTTGGCCTATTTGAGGATGAAAGGGCCTGATGTTGCCGCCAGAACTTATTATCAGCGTTATTCACTTGGCATGAAAAGTCAGAGCGCTAAGCAAAGCTAGAGAGGGAAAGGACCACCTTCTGCCTGAGCTGGTGCCGGGTCCTCCTTGACCTTCTGGCCACCGTCTGGGAGTTCTTGCATCTGTTTTACTGCTGAGCAGAAGTAGCTGAGAGTTTCTATACTAACACAGCTGAGTCCCTGAGAGAGAGGTTTGGACATGAAAAAGAACTTCATATACATGTAACTCTAACTAGGGCAGGCTTCGTACTTTGTGAGCCCCAGTGCAAAATGAAAGCACAGAGCTCCTTGTGCTTTCCTGCTTTCAAAAAGCAGGAAAAGGAGAGCCTTGAAAGGTATAGAACTTTCCTTTCTTTCTGGTTTTTCTCTTGACCTGTCATGCTCATTTTTGCTGTTTAATCTTGTAATCCTTCAAGCACAGGGGTAATCAAGGCACAGATGCAACCCTCACAGGCACCCAGGGGGCTGTGCCCTGTGATTTAGGGGAGCTGTGAGGCCCGCTACTATGGGTTACCCTTCCTGCCAGCTACTGGACTGATGCACTAGGTCCTGGCCAGGGGTGAGGAAGTCCAGCCAGGCATCTCCCTTTCTGCAGACTGGCCACCCTAACATGGAGGACAAGGGACCCTTAAGAGTACTGAACCTCAGTACTACTCTGTAGGCACCTGGATTGAGGGTGGGTGAAAGGTTCACCTTTCTCCTGTCAGTGGCCTGTTGAATGCACCGTGGTGTTGCCTGTCTCAGATCTGGCCCCCTGAGATACCACCCTGACCCTCCCTGCCCCTCTGACCAGGCCTTTGCTGGGGGTGGGGCAAGGAAGGGTGCTCAGGAGAGGCTTAAGTTGCAAGGGGTCGCAGGACCTGGCTGTCCCAGAGAGACAGGGGAGCCGAGGCTCCAAGTCCCTGACACACGCTTCACTATGCCATTGGACTTCACTTACAAAACCCGAATCAAAGAAACAGCTAGTGAGAGTTTCAATACGGCAGCTCCTGAGCCTTAAACCCCAACTTTGGGGCCTATTAGAGTTTGGGCTCCATGGTGCGGCAGTGGGCCTGCCCCCATGAAGCTGGCCCTGACTCTGACCCCAGTTCTTCCAAGGCTGATAAACTTACACAGCGAAGGGGGAGGGAGACGATCTCCCCAGGCTGCTCACTGGAGTGCTGTGCTGTGAACTCCTGAGCCCCATCCGGGTCAAGTTCCATGCTGGGGCTTTGTCCACAGGGACACTCTCCCCCTCTCACCCTCTTCCTTGTTATTCTGAAAGTACGCCTGTGTCTCCTCGAGGTTGGTGGTGGAAACTCTTGGTGGAGGTGGAGAGGCTGTGGGAGGCTCCAGGGGCCGAGGGGCCTCTTCCTAGGAAAGCTCCGAGGGAGCTCTCCATGAACACTATCCCCTCTCAATCTTTTTTCTTTTTCCCTTCTCAAACAGCTACAGAAGTGTTGGACGTGAAATCACGCTTGGCACTTGCTCTGAACTTCTCCACTGCTGCTATAGCTGAGTCTGAGAAAGTTTCACTGAAATGGACTTCCCACCCAACCTACTCGTGGGTGACAGGGGTCCATGTTGGGTTCTGTTGGGGGCCCAGGCTAGGGAGAAGGGGACATTTTTCTCTAGGTGTCCAACCACCATTCAGCCCCTTTAGGGCTCAGTTACTGACAGCTTGACCCCAGGCCTCAAGCACAATGCGGGTCCTGAGGAGCCAAAGATTAGGGAGGGCTTCACAGTGGAGGTGCCATTGAAATAGACTTGAAGGATGAGGAGGAAGTGCAAAGAGGGGAGGAAGTGGCTGAAGTGGAGGAGAGTGGGCTGCCAAGGGGAGAGGGTACGGGTGCGTTGTGAAGTGTCGGGAATGCTGGGGACAGGTGTTTGGAGAGACAGGCAGGAAGCTCCAGGCCAAGAAATCCAAGTGAGGGCAGAGAAGTCCAGGAGCACTGAGCATGCGTGGCTGCCTCTGAGCCCCCATGAGGAGAAGGCGGCACATTCTGAAACAAATGGACTGTGGAAGTGCGGGGGGCTGATCTCTAGGCCAAAAGGGGTAGAATGCCTGGGGGACGGGCTCCGTGACCTGCACCCAGGGAGGCAGTGGGCCCCACTCCCTAAGGGAAAGGCATCATTTCTCAGTGCCCCGAAGCTGGGCCTGCTGTTTGGGGATAGATAGGGCTTAGGAGGGAGCTATCTCCCGCGGCCCTTGAGTGATGAGGACACTGCTTGGAGATTGGGGAGTTAGGGGTCCTTTTAAGGCCCCGAAGGGGCCATGGTCCCAGTAGCAACCCCAGGGCCCATGGCCCAGCTCCCAGGGGGGCGGGTCCTCTTTGAGGACACCAGGCTTCACGCACACAGCCCTTCATAGTCCATGCAGCCCCCTTTCATATCTTATTTCAGTTCATGCTCATAGTGGCCCCTTTCCACTGGTGAGGTGTTCATCCATCTCAAAGACAGGGAAAGGGAGGTGTGGGGTGGATGTGCCCCTCACATGGACCAACCATATTTGAAGGGAACAGGTCCCTCTCAGTGTTGACCATCGATCGTGTATGTGGCTCTAGGTATCTGCAGTGCCAGGAATGAAACTGTCTTTCTAGGCTTTTAACTGCTGATTTTACCAAGTACATGACATTCAGTTAACCCCCTAACAGCTCCACACAGTAGATATAGTGACGCCCAAATTGCAAATGAGAAAACAAGCTCAGAGAAGTTACATAACTGACTCAAAGCCACCCAGCTGGAAGGTAGGAGAGCCAACATCCAAATTCAGGTTCCCCTGACCTTTCCATGTGCCTAAGTGAGCCTCGTATGTGAGGGCCTAGACAAGCAAATGACACAGGATAACATGGCAACCGCCGCAGTGGATGTGTGTGCAGGCTGTCAGGAGGCCACAGAGGGACAGCCAGGCTGAGGGCATGTGGTGTGTTCATGGCCTCCCAGGTGAGTAGTGTGGCTGGGATGGAGGTGACTTCGGGAGGGCCCTGTGGACTGAGCTCAGGGTTGTGGATTTAGTCCTGTCGGTAAGAAGAAGCCCAGAGGGTTTGGGTAGGGTCATAATGCAGAGTTTGCATTATGGATTATATGTGTCCAGAAGACCACTCTGGTGACTGGGTGGAGAATGCCAGGAGGAGAGAAGGTGTCAGTAAAGCTGAAGGGGGAAGCCTGGAGATGGATGGCCCACATGGGTCAGTTTTGCAACAGCAACAGAGGAAAAACTGCGTCTTTCTCAGATATGTAGGATTTTGTTGTTGTTGTTGTTGTTGTTGTTGTTGTTGTTTTGGATGAAACAGAGTTAGATATGGCTGGTGGACTGGGCCATGTGATACAGAAATAATTCCATTTTACAGGTTGTTTTAACTTAATCTTCAAGTCCATGTTTCATAAAAGAGGAGAAGGGGAACTCTGTATTCATAGCTAGACTCTCAAGTCACTTAAAATGAAAATGGCCCCTATTTGGGGGCTGACTGTCTTGGTGTCCAGCCCACAGCTCTGTACCTGTATCACTCTCAATATGTACTTTTCTGATCTGTAGTCTACCTTGGGCAGGACTTATGCAACTTATTTATCTATGGACTTGCTGGAATACCCATGGCACTATTATACCCATTTTTCAGATAAGGAAACTGAGGCTCAAAGAAGTTGGGTAAGCTGCTGAAGCCTCTGAAGCCAGAATAAGTCAGTCTCTGTTGACTATGGACTAAGTTTTGTCACTGTACTTTTTGACTTAGGAATTGGGACATTTGACTTATGAGAAGTCTGTGTGGCTGCTGAGTGCAAGAAATTATCTGGCAGGAGCTGAAATATTGGAATATTCCAATAAAGAAATATTGGAATAGGGGCATTCTGGTGGCTTGTAGGACACAAATATTTGGAATTATTACTGTTGGAGAGAACCCTGGAGGAATGGCTGGCCGATATGTGTCAGCTTCAAGGCCCCAGGCTGCTATGAGATGGCTCTCCTCCCAACACAGATGGATGTGAGCAGAACAGCAGCTCTGAGGAAGAGCCAAGAGGACAGTGTTGGGTGTCATGTGTACTGTGCTGTCTGCCGGGCACCAGCTGGTTGTGGGGGAGCCTCCTGGGGGTGAAGTGGGAGGCAAGAGGGGCAAATGGGGAGCCCCTGAGTGTGTCTGCCCAGCATCACCCAGTCACACACGAAAGAAGGTCTGTGACGTCCCCCTGGGAGCTGTGGACTGAGCCCTAGGGTACAAGGCGTCTGAGCTGGCAGTTCCTGGCTGGGCTAGAGGCTGATTTAGCTCAGAGGGATGCCAAGGCCGCATTTGTGGGAGGAGGGGAACAGAGAAGCCAGCCACCCACAAACAGACAGATGAAATGTGCAAAGCTGGCTGCGGGCCCAGTGTCAGAACCACAGGCTGCAAGCAGATGTGACTGATGATCTCAGCGTACTGCAGAACCGCCCTGGAGAGCAGGTCCTGACCAAGCAAGGAGAAAACCTCTGTGCCCTGCCCTGGTCAATAAGGTAGCCACTGGCCACTTGTGGCTGTTTAAATTTAAAGGAATGAAAATGAAATAAAAGAAAAATGTCAGTTCCTCAGTCTCATTAGCCATACATCAAGTGCTCAATAGCCAGAGATAACTAGATGGTATGGATACAGTACATTTCCATCATTGCAGAACTTCTATCCAAATGTAAATTATCTCAGTAATAATTTTAGTATTGATTATATGTTGAAATAACATTTAAAATATAATGAGTTAAATAAAATACACTAATATGAACCTCACAAGTTTCTTTTTACTTTTATTACTGTGGGTAGTAAATTTGTCAGTTACCTGCATGGCTCAGATTTCTATAGGACAGCCCTGAATTGATGCAAATAGGACCATGCCTCCATTTAGCCATGGTCTTCAATGCCACAGCCATTTGGTGGTGATGATGGCTTGATGATGTCTATGAAAACCATTCCGCTCGATGATGGCTGTAAAAACCCTTTCTTAACACAAAGTTACAGAGTCAGCCTAGGCTGAGGGGAGAAATGCAAGCTTTGGAGTTGGACCAATTTAGTTTCAAATCTCAGCTCTGTTTCTCCATCAGCTGTGTGATTTGGGGCACATAACTTCTTTGTGCCTCAGTTTTCTCATCTAAAAATGCAACCAGTGAAAGATCCTCTGCACAGTACTGCTTTGAATCCTAAAGGAGACAGTGTCTGCAGAGGGTCTGGCATGGGCCCGGCCCTGAGGGCACCTTGATAAATGGTGCCCCGTTTTATTCTTTTCATCACTGTCATTAATGTTTTTAGCATGGAAGTGTAAGGGGTTATGGTTGATCTCTCTGGCTCAGGCCGCTCACTTCCCTGCCCCCCACCCCCCACCCCGCCTCAGCACCCTTGCTCTCTTTAATGACCCCCCGAGATGGGGCAGCAGGCAGCCAGTCAGCATCCTCTCTCAGGCACTCACCTGCTGGCAGCTGCTGGCCCACGAGGCCCGGAGGGCACCCCAGTTCTCTGAGCGCGTGGCTTTGCTTTCCAGGTGCATGCGCAGCTGTGCCTCCAGCTCCTGGCTGACCTTCTCCAGGGCATGTACCTTGGCCATGTATTCCACCAGGCAACCCCCCAGGTCCTCGACGGCACCGAGGTCCCTCTCCAGGCTGGGAGCGGGTGCCGTGGCCAGGCCTGAGCTCCGCAGGCCCTGCAGGAAGACGCTGCTGATGCCCAGGGCCCTGCGGGTCACACGGGCACCCAGGCCACCTGTAGACCCACTGGGTGTCATGCCTACATAGACCCTGGGTGTTCGGACAAGACCACCCACGGCAATGGTCCTGGAAGCTGGGAGGCCGTCCAGGGAGGACGGTGACTGAGCTGCCCTGAAGGACGCCTTGTGCCTCTGCAGAGGCATGCTGGAGCCGGCCCCTGCGGGCGCGTCCACCACCACTCGCCTGGTGCTCATCTCCCCTTCTGCCTCTGCTGTGCCGGGGGGACTTACAGAGCACAGTGGTTTTTGGTTTCCAGCCCCAGCGTCCCCGTGACTGGGCCTCTCTGGAAGCTTCCCTGTGCCAGGCCTGCTTTGTCTGCTGTTTTCCATGAGTTTCCACCATTCACCAAGCTGAAAGGGCAGTGGCCCGCCCAGGGCTGTGTGCAGAGAGGCGCTCAGGCATTCTCAGCAGGATCATGCGCCTGACCTCCTAGATTTTTCTGCGGGTGGTGGGGAGGCTGGATCCGGGTAGGCTGTGGGGGTGGCTCATCTGGGCCTATGTATCTCACTACCTAGGAGGGCAAGGCCAGCACCCAGCAGTCCCATTTCACAGATGAGAAAACTGAAGCTCAGGGCCATTAGGTCAGAAGTAGAGAGAGTGGCTGAGCAGGACTGACTCTAGGTGCTTCAGGGCTAACGTCAGGGCTCTCCAGCTTTACCTGTGCTGCGTGTGTGACTGTGGGCATGTGCCTGGAGATGACTGGGAACCAGCCTTGGTGGGAGGCAGCCCCAGGGACTCAAAAGAATCAAACTAACCTGTTGCTTCTTTCAGGCTCCCTCAGACCCAGCAGCAGATCGGGTCCCTGCCTGGCGCCTTTCTGCCCCCGAGCCTGGTGTTCGTCAGTTGCTTGACCTTGACCATATTGCTTCCCTTCTCTGCACCTTATTTTCCATGCACTGGCCTGGGCTCTAACTCGGTGATGTGCTAGAAGGGGACTGTGGGCAAATTCAGTTCTCGCACATGTTAGCCATACATGCTCTGGATGTTCCCTGCACCTTGCCTTCCCCATCTGCCAGAAAGCTAGTAAATATAAAAAGAGGTTTTCTGGTTAAGAATCTTAAAGGATGTACTGGATCCAAGCTAGGATTGGATGACATCCTCTGAGCTTTAACTTGTGCCCTCAGTATCCAGAAAGGCTTTTGCAGTCCCCAGTGTAACAAAATGGACCTAAAGTCCACTGCATTTAAGTTTAACCCTAGAGAAAAGAAGTAACCAAAAACCCAGATCCTGCAATGTGGGGACGCACCTCGAGGAGAGAAGGGGAAGTGGTGAGCTGAATGCAGCCAGTACCCTGCACATTCCCATGCTCACTACACCGAGTTCTCAGTGTGACCTCAGGGAGCAGGGTCAAGGCTGACATGCACTGCCATTAGGGCTGTGCACTGCTCAACTCCAGGAGCATCATCACACGGCCTGTGACCACCTGTTCTCCCTTGTGTGATGAGAAGTCCTGAGAGCTGCGTGACTTACCTGAAGTCTCCTGTCCAGGAAGTGGCGCAGCTGGGAGGAGAAGTCTTCTTCTGACTCCAAGTCCAGTGACTTATCTAGAATCCCCGTCTCCTAACACCCAGAAAACAGGGTACCTGCCCAAGGTCACACACGCAGAGTTTAAAAAGCTGGTCACTTACTGGAATATTCTATGTGCTCTTTCCTTTTTTTTCCCTCTTCTACTTTTTCTATTTGAAATGTACTTTATGAATATCAATGTTGAATATATGATTATCAGGTTAAGCAACCAATCAGATCAAGTAAAGGCTGGCAGTGCCCCTTGTTTATTTAGACGAGGTTTTCTTGCTGTGAATGGAAAGCACCCTTTCTTGGTGTACCTGAAGGCCGGCTCCTACTAGTCTGCATTATAATGACATCTTCCTAAAACAGGTGATGCTAATGGGCCCCAGGAGCTGCAGGAATTCCAGGATGGATCACTCACGAATGAACGGAGAGCTCAAGCTACAAAAATCGTTTGCAATGGTGCCACGGTTAGGCACTGTTACTCTATGAAACGGTGACACTCTGTGGTCAGACTGACTTCATATTTCTCTGACTGAAGATATTTACAATACAGTCTGGAGTCTAGGGAGGGGTGGATGAGGAGGATGTATCTTAACACCAATATCTCCAAAGACCCATAGACAAATGACTTTTGGGGAAGAAATCCCAAGCATGTCCTAAAGAATTTGTTTTATCAAATGATAAATGGCTATTAGCTCATCACACTGATAAAAATCTAACTTACTGTTAAAATAGATACAGATGGATACATGGTGTTGGTACTTAAGGAAGACTTAAAAGTTATCTAAAAATGAAAAGAATGCAAAATGTATTAGCAACTTAATCCTCTGGCTAATAAAATAAGTTTATTTATATATACATGATAGCTGAATTCTGTGTATAAGGAAAAATAAGTCATACATCCCACATATGTATATATAACATATGTATCTCTGATTACATATATTATATATAAATTCTACTTTACAAACAGATTTCTTTCTCTATATACACACACATTGATATTTTAAATGCAATCACTGACAGAAATATTATGATAAGTTTGACAGATCAGACAGCAGTGCACTGGGAAATGAGTCTCAGAGCAACATGTAACCTGTTTCCTTGTGGGTTGAAGAGTCTTTGAAGAGAGATGGTCACCAAACTCATGTTAAGTACATTCATACGACATTGAGAACACACAAGTTTAAAGGCCATTTTTTTTAAAAGGGAAAATGTAGGAAAGGAAAAAGGTATGACAAAAAGACCACAGCAATAACACAAACATATGACTCAACATTCAAGTTCAGGTCCCAATCTGACTATAAGAACATCTATAATCAAAATATACTATCAAACTATCTTTCATTTAGAGAAAGGAAGTGTCAAAGCAGTTATTTCTCTATCAGCCACTATATATTAGGGGAAAGAATGGGTAAGCAGCCATCTCTGGAAGCCCTTCTCCTGTCTCCGGGGGTCTGAGCCTTGGTTTGCGGACCCCGGGGTGGGGGTGGGACAGCAGGAGACCACCGATGGAGAGACCAGGGAGAGGTGAAGGCCCCTGGTGATGCCCAGGCAGGTCCACAGCGCCCAGCACAGATACAGCGATGTCTTCTGAGAGATCTGCTTTGGCAATCTTGTTATTTTAAGATCCCGGGAGGAAGGTTTAGAAAACTACAGCTCCGCTGTAGCTTTGGAGCTCCAACTCCAAGGCTTCTTCCACAGACACGTTCCTCAGGGGTGTGATGTGACGGTTTTTTGAGAAAACAAAGGTGAACCCCCAAACATTGGATCCTTGAGGAAGGGCAAGCATTTCAAAGCTCCGGGGCTGGGATCCACATCCAGACCGTCTCCAGAGAAAGGCACCGTGTCTAATGCATTTGCGGGTGGTGGGAGAATGTGGGGATACACTTGAAGGGGAGCCTCCTGCTGGCGGAGGGGAAAGTGGTCCTGATGTTAGCATAGTGGGGGCTCCCTGAGGGGGCTGTCAGGGGGCGTGGCCCAAGGAGGTCCTCATCCGCCTCCATGCTCCAGCCTTGGTCCACACCTCGGATGCAATTTACCCTCGACAGCCAGCGGTGCCGCCACAGGGCTCAGGGCTCCCTCTTCCTCGTCCGCCAGCGTCCTTCTAGGTGCCCAGTTCCCGTCACTGAGGTGCGGATGAGGGGACAGAAATGGAGTCCTTCACACTGAATCAAGAAGAACTAGAGCTGTGAGAAGCCTCAGAGGCTGTGCACTTGGCCATTTTAATATCCACTTTAATATCCAGGTCAGTCTCTTCTCTCACCTGCCTGGGGCTGCTGGGACCCCCACGTACAAGGACAGTTATTAAGAGAAGCAATCAATGCAACTGCTTTGCTTAGAAATACCTTTATTTTATAAAGGCCATGGATTGTTCCGCCAAGACTTTTTTTTTTTTTTAAACCACACTTATAAAAAAGATGTTGACAATTCTTAGGAAAAAAAAGCTGCTGAAAATGTTTCTCATCAAGTCAGGGTTGGTTACACAAAGATTATATTTATAATATATATTTGTATATTGATAAGTTAGAGATGAAAGATAGGGACCAGTAAAGCGAGGGCTGCTGCTTAGTTAGATCTCCGACACTTGATCATTTCCCACAAACAGCGTTTCTTGGCAGAAGGGGTTAACGAGGACCATCCCGGTGTCTCTGTAGTCGCCATTGGCCGGGGAGCGGGGCTCTGACAGCTGGTCCTGGAGGACAGAGGGAGGAGACAGGGTGAGGTGGGGAGGGGTCATCAGGTGGCCATTCTTAGACACCCACTGGAACATTTACTTCCACTTGGGAGTGCTTGGTAAACATAAAAAACGTTATTGAACTATAGTTGACATACAAAGTTACATGAATTTCCAGCAAACTACATGCTGGGAGGGATTGGGGGCAGGAGGAAAAAGGGGACGACCGAGGATGAGATGGCTGGATGGCATCACCGACTCGATGGACGTGAGTTCCAGAGTGAACTCTGGGAGCTGGTGATGGACAGGGAGGCCTGGTGAGCTGCGATTCATGGGGTTGCAAAGAGTCGGACTGAGCGACTGAACTGAACTGACATAGCGATTTGACATTTACACATATTAATAAATGGTCACCATGATAAGCCTAATAACCATGTGCCCTCAAATAAAGTTACTACAATATTATCGATCGTATCCCTTATGCTGTACCATTACATCCGTGGGGCTTATTTATTATATAACTGGAGGTTTGTACCTCTTAATCCCCTTTACCTATCTTACCCTTCATCTTAACCACTTGTCATCATCCTCACTGCTGATGCTGGGGTTCAGAGATCTGTCTGCTCTTTTTTCATAGCAGCTTCCAAAGAAGAGTTCTGCTTCCTGAATCATCTCCACTCTAGGCTGTCCACGCGTGTACAGCTGTCCATGGGGTACAGCTCGCTGCTCTAGTGGGCAAAACCTGGTTCCTTGGGGCCCCAGACTCTCCTTCCACCTTTTTCCCACAGACCTCCAGGAGGCCTCACCACTTTTCTTTCCTGAACACACCCAGCGCTTGCTCTCCTCTTTCTTCTCCTGAGACCCACCTCCCGGAACCTGCAGAGCTCATGCCACCCTCCCGAGTCCTCCTAGAGCCTGGCAGAATTCTAAGCCTGTTTCTTATAGCACTGGATGTGCTGAGCTGAATGGATCTGAATTTCTGTGTGACTGCACAATAGGTGAGTGAAAAATTCAGTCCGTCTACACAGCCCCAGGAGGGGGAAAGCCTAGAAACAGACAACCTGCTCAGGTCATCTGAACGACTTCGGCCTCAGCCGTGGAGGCAGATGGGGGCTATGCAATAGCAGTTCTCAGACTCCAGCCCAGGTGTTGACATAGAGAAAAAAAGCCACAGTTTGTTCCAGTTCCACACAACAGAAGTCTCAGAACCTGCAGGCTATTGTAGGCAAAGACTCAGGGCAGACTTGGGTGTAACTGGTTTAGGCCAGACCAGCTTAGAAATGGCTTCAATTTAAGATGTCATAATTAATACTCTGAAATTTACTTTTAAGGAAAACATGCAGACTTCTTTGATTACATTTTCATTGCACTATACTCCCTCAAAAATGAATAAAAAGCATGCAATTTTTGACAAGCATATATTATTTATGGGTAATAAGGAGAGAAAGGAAGAAAGGCCATTTGTTGTAAAATGTCTTCAAAAGACAAGAATGTCCTTCGCTCATCTTAGGGGTGGACGTGGGGCCAGCTGCCTAAGAGAGGAGGCCAGGGTGGCATGTCAGCGAGGCGACAGAAATCCTCTTTCTCCACTGGGCTTTGGGGTTAAGCTGACGGGGAGTTTGGAGCCTGAGATGTGCTGTGGTTTTACAGACCACAAGAGTTTAAGGGCAAACCACGTCCTTACACAGAAGTTATTCTGTGTTAAAAAAAAAAAAAGAGAGAAAGTTATGTAGAAAATAACTAAGGCAGGGAGGAAACAAAAAGGAAGGAGGAGGGGAAAAAGAGGAGAAAGCATGAAAAAGTTTCCAAACGCTTCTGGGCACCACAGTTCTGCCCACACAATTCTGTTTTGCTGTTTTCATCAGCCCAGCAGGGGAGCAGGGTGCCAGGGAAACTTGCTTAGGCGAAGCACTTGGCAGCCTCCAAAGCTGGCAGCCTGGCAGTGAGCTCATGGCCTATGACTGCGGTGGCCGTGTGGGTGGGCAGGGCCTCTGTGCCCAGGGGACAGGGGACAACTGCTGTTACTGGGAACACAGCAGGATGAGGGGAGCAGGCCGACTGGGAGAGGGTGAGAAACGCACTCTGAAGCCCGCCAAGCTCGGCGCTGCTGCAGCCCCCTGACCCTGGGTCCTAGCAGGGTCTCTGGCCTGTGTCCCACGGTGTCCTGGGGATGTGGGTGCTGTCCACCAGCACTGTCCCCTGGCTTTTGGTTTTCCTTTACCAATTTGTAAGCAGCTTAGGGTCCAGGGGAACAGAGCCCACACTCAAAGTGGGCCAGCCCTTGGGCCAAGTTACCTGTTTGTTTTATTTTACTCACTGTGATAGTTTTCAGGAGCAGTCCTGCCACCAAATTGTACCCTGGGCACGCTAAAGATCAATGCCATTGTAAGGCCTGTCCCTCTGTTTGTCCTTCAGCTAATTTTTTTTTTTTACTGAGTGTCCACTGTGTGTCAGTCTTTGGGGTGGATGATGGGTAGATCGTAAGCAAAGTTCTCTCATGTGATGACCATTTACTGAGTGCCTACCACATGCTCAGCACTGCTCTAGGAGCTGGGCACAGGGTGTGAGGAAGCCTCCTGCCCTGGGGCAGCATGTATTCTAGTAGGTGAGATAACTCAGCAGTCAACAGAGAGAGAAGGGTACGATGCCAGGGGGAGAGAAGTTCTGAAGAAAACCGAAGCAGGTGGGGACAGAGCACGGGGCTGGGGAAAGACGGGCTTCTAACCTGCGTCGAGCAGTCAGGGGAGGCCGCTCTGAGGAGGTGGCACTGCAGCAAAGCTTGGAGGAGGTGAGAGATGGAGGCAGCGGGGAGAAGAGCGTTTCAGACAGGGGCCAGGACGAGCTTACTCTAGGGGCTGAGACCTGTACTCCTGGGGGGCCTGGCAGAGCGGGGAGGAGGTAGGCGGGGCCAGCCTGAGAAAAAGCCCGCTAGGAGGAATCTGGACTTTGTCCGGAGTGTGAGGAGGAGCCCTGTGAGGCTTGGAAGTCGTGACTGACATGAGGTCCTCCCTTGAAAAGCAGGTCTGGCTGCTGTGTGGAGGACAGACTGCAAGCGGGGACTCGGGGCAGAGAGCGGCTGGGAGAGCTGGTGGCAACAATCCCGGGTTCGAGGGATGGTGGCAGCCTGGGCGGGTGTCGCTGGGGTGGGGGATGGCCACAGTGCTGGTAGTGAGACCTGCTCATGTGGAGGAAAAGCCAGTGGACTAGGGGCTGCTGACGGATGGGATGTGGGGCGTGTCACAGGAGGTGGCCAGAGTGCCATCTGATGGGAAACACCAGAGGCTTCCGGGTGTTGAGGGGGTGGGGAAGCGCGGAGAGGCCAGTCTCGGGCTGTTCACTCTGAGATGCCCGTTAAACGTGTGCATCGGTACCTGGGCACATGGGCCTGGGGCTCAGGGGAGATGGCCAGGCTAGAGCAGAACTTGGTAGTCATGGTGAGAAATGGGACTTGGAGTCATGGAACTTTCTCACAGAGAAGAGAAGCTGTGGGAGCACTGAGCCTGGGCCCTCCTGTGACCGGAGCTTGGGGAAAGGACAGGGGGCCATGATGGAGGTTCAGGAGGAGCTGCTGGGGGTGGGAGGGAACAGGACAGGATGGGCCTGGGATGCCAGTGAAGAAATGGTTCAAGGAGGAGATGATTGATACTGCTGATATCAAGGAGTGCCGATACTGCTGGTAGCGGAGCAAAATCAGTGCCTTAGAACTGCCCCTCGGGGTTAGCAGTGTGGGGGCAACTGGCTATTCTAGTCGGGGAGAGAGATTCAAAACTGTCATGTCAGACCTGTGGCTGTGTAATTACAACCCTGGTACACACCACAGTGGAAAAGCATAGGAGCTGAGACCCGATGATAGGAGAGAGTGCCCGGCTTGGCAGTCAGGGGAGGCTTCTCTGAGGAAGTGATGGTTGGCCTGCACCCTGAGTGGTGGGTGGGAGTCACTGAGTGGACCGGAGGGGGATGCGCAGGAGGGACAGGAGACACGCTAGGAGACACACCAGGAGAGGGAAGAGCGTATGCACAGCCCTGCAGTGCAAAATAGCTTGGTGCCATAATGAAATGAAAAGAAATCCAAAGTCAACTGAGCTTCGCAGATGAGGGAGAGGGCATGACAGGAGGCTGGAGGGTTGGGTGGAGTCAGGTTCACCTCCAGGCCCTGAAAAGACTTTGGACTTTGACTTACCAGCAATGGGAAGCTACGGAAGAGTTTTGAGCACAGGTGTGATGTGATCACAGGCATGTCTATAAAAGCTCATCTGGATGCTGGGGGAGGAGAGGGTGGATCTGCAGGAGGGAGGGGCTGTTCCACCAGAAGCACGCTCAGCCCCACCCCCACCTTTACCTAGCTGACCATCACTCTTCTCCTGGGCCATCTCAACTGCTGCTGCCGCCGCTGCTGAGTCGCTTTAGTCGTGTCCGACTCTGCGTGACTCCACAGACGGCAGCCCAGCAGGCTCCCCTGTCCCGGGGACTCTCCAGGCAAGAACACTGGAGTGGGTTGCCATTTCCTTCTCCAATGCATGAAAGTGAAAAGTGAAAGTGAAGTCACTCAGTCGTATCTGACTCTTTGCGACCCCATGGACTGCAGCCCACCACGCTCCTCCATCCATTGGATTTTCTAGGCAAGAGTACTGGAATGGGGTGCCACTGATTCCCTCACTTATTTCTCATCTGTCTTTCTGTCCTCTCATCCATTCAGCCATCCACTAAACCATCCTTCCTTTCCTTCTTATCCATTCACTGATGATGATCATCAGCACAATCTTTCTACAACTAGGTCACAAAAAGCTTAACTTTCATTGACTCTCCGCTGTCCAAGACTAATGCACAAACTCCATCCAACTTCATCCAAGGCCGTGCCTAATCCGTCTACCTCTCCTGGGGCACCCTGGCCCCTGCCCCACTCTTCTGTGAGAGTGGAAAGAGCAGTGGTCTCTGTAGTCAGAGCATGGGGTTCAAAGCCCAGCTCCCTCACTGGCTGGGCTGGGGTTTCCTGCACTCATTCACCCTGCCAGCACTTGCTCTGCGAGGCTCTCCTCCGCGGGTTTCACAGCCCTCTAACTCTCCCCATATCCCCCTCGTATCCTACTCTCGTATTATCTGAATGATGCCAAGGTCTAGTACCTTAACCACATCTCGGAGCCTGGACCCCTTCCGAGCAAGCTCCTACCTTCACAGTCCCCTGAACACCTGCCACCAAACTGTCCTCAATGAACAGTTGTTGGCCTGTTCCCAGAAACCAAAGACCCAAGAAAGGTGCCTCGCCAAGCAGATGCCCATTTGGCAGGGCTGGGGCAGGGCTCCGCAGCTCAGGACCCTGCAGGTTCGCGCCACCAGGAGGAGGCTGGAGAGGTGAGCGAGTGCTCCTCCCCCAGTGGCAGTCCTCTTGGGGGCAGCCCTTGGTTTGGGGCTCGTTACCTCAGAGGTTTCCAGGGACTGGATCTCCCTGGGAAGCTCCACGGCATGCTTGCTGAAGTAGTCCATGGTGATGGCGTTGTTCCAGTAGCTCAGACTGTTCTCGGGGTTGGCCGGCTTCTTCTTCCTCCGCAGGCAGCACACGGTCAGCAGGACCGCTGCAGAGAGAGTCCCCGTTAGAGAGAGGGAGGGGCGGCGAGCGGGGCCAGCATTGCGGAGGGAGGGAGGCCAGCCTCCAGGTGGGACCGTGAAAGTCACACATCCAGCCACTTGCCCCACTCATTGATTCACTTGTTCATTAGCTCAACAAATATCTATAAACATGGAGTGCCTGCTTTGTGCCAGGTGCTGGGGACTGGGGAGAGAAGAAAACGACAGGACCACTCTGCTCTCCTAAGCGTTCCTCCTTGCTTGTGTATGGAGGGTTCACAGGGGTGAGATAGTAGAGGAAGATAACTGTTCAGAGAAAAGGAAACAGGGAAGTGAGGGAGATAGCTGAGAGGAGCTGCGGGAGGGGTTCCATCGTGAAAAGCTTCCCTGAGCAGTGACCTTATGGCTGAGACTGGCACGTGGGGAAGGAGCTGGCCCGCGGTGGAACAGGGTCAGTGTGTCCCAAGTGGAGGGAACAGCACGTTCAAGGGTCCTGAGGTGGGGACAAGCTGCATGCACGTGAGGAAATAGTGGCCTGGCTGGAGTGCGGTAGGTGTGGGAGAGAGTGAGGTGGGAGGTGAGGCCCAGGGGCAGGAGGTTTGGATGGAATTTCGGATACCTGTTCATGTTGCAGTGCCAGGAGTTTGCTCCAAGTAAAGGCCTTGTGCTCTCACTGTTGGGTGGGGGGCTCCCCAGACTCAGCTGCAGGAAATGACACATATGGGCCAAGCTGCACCTCAGGACTGAGGAGGAGTGTTCCCGAAGTGAGAGTGTGGCATAGAGATGCGCAGAGCCCAGGGAACCTTACAAATGAGCCTTGACTTCCACAGAGGGCAGAAGCTCAGAGCAAAATCTCTACGCAGAGGTCTTGGACCCTGATTGCTCCGGTCTCATTACCACCACCATCATCAAAAACAAATAGCTGCTAACAGTCCTGTAGCATGTATGTAGGGCTCTATTACTCTAGAAATACAAATTCATTTAATCCTCCATGTAACTCCATGAGGTTAGTACTATGAGGGTCACTATTTTACAGACAGGAAAATGGAGACTTAAGAGAGGTAAAGTGACTTGCCCAAGAGCAAATCCAGATGGCTCCAAAGTCCATGCTCTCAACCATCCGTGGTTCTGCCTCACAAAGATAAGCCAAATGCTGACATGGAAACCTCATTGCACAGAGAGGTCTGATCCCGCCTCCACACGGCTCGACATGCCACCCTGTTTGTTCAGTCTTGGACCCTCGGGGGCATGGGAGGAAGGAGCATGTTTGGAAGCTGCTGCTGAACCATGTGTGAACAGGATGGCTTGGACATGCTGACAGGGAAGGCTTCCAAGGTCAGAGAGGTGGGGTGGCCTGTCCGAGGTCTTACAGGGGACAGGGATGCAATGCCCCAGGGAGACAGGAGCCGTCTTGGGGAGAAGCCAGTCAATGAAAGACTGGGCACCTCCTGCCCAGGCTAGCCATCCCCAGAGCCCATGGGGGGGGGGCGGGGGCTGAAACTCTGGATCAGGGGTAGGCAAGGTTGCACTCAACATCCTGGTGGTGCCCATCATCTGTGCTGGGGGTGGAGGGCAGGCTGAGCTGTCCATAGAGGCTGGTACTGTGGTGGCAGTGGCCACCAGGGGGCAGTGGAGGCCCATCTCTGCTCACAGCGGCCAGCAGGCTTGGTGGTTTTGGGGGGCCTGTGCCTGCCAGGGTGTGGGGGAACTGCAAAAGTTGGCATCCACACAGGCTGAGACCTCAGGGCCCAGAGCCCAGAGCCTTGCAGGCTGACTGAGGAATTCTGTAGTTCTTTCCTGCTGCTGGCCTTGCTGGCATCTCTACCTGAAAAGGCTTCCAGGCATGATCAAGAGATTGGGCAAGTTTCCATTCCATCCAATCTGTTTTGATCAAAAAGACTTCTACTTTTCTTACCATTCTTCCAGGTCCTCTCAAAAGAGTTTTAAAAATAGAAAGCCAGATTCTGAATACTTGAGCTCAAAGACATTTTAGACCGGCTGGTAGAGATTCTTTCAAGCTTTGTGGGTTTCCTCCCTTCCTTCCAAAGAGCCCTTTCTTCAACTAGTTGAAGGAAGAAGGGGGGAGGAGGGAGGCTGCAGAGTCAGCCTGACAATCTGCTAATTTGGGGCACATCTCCCTGTTCTATAGAGGAGAAGACTCTGATGTGGAACCCAGCTTGCCACAGGTCACAGCAAGTGGCAAGGCTGGGGCAAGGTCCTGGTCCCTTCTCTTTTCTGGAATTTTTATTCTTCATTGTCACTACTACTTTTCACCCTACTCCTGGGGCTGGAATGGTGAAGCAACCCAGGGGAATTCAAGTCGGGAAAATCCAAGCTATAGGGTGAGGGCTAGGCTGCATGAACCACTCCCTCCCAACCCACCCCACCCCCGCCTGCTAACCTAGGTGTGTGCAGGTTGCAGAATCCAGGTCTTCTGGATCCCGGGCCAGTGCCCTCTGAGCCCGCATTGCCCCTGCTCCAGGGTCTGGGCTGGTTAGGACACATGACCAGGGTCCTGCCCTGTGGGAAGGGCTGGGGGTCAGAACGGGGAGCTCTGTTCCTCACCTTCTCCTCCTCCCATGTTGTTAGTGCTCCCAGCCTGATTACACATCTGTCGGGGAGTTCTTGGGGCCTCTCAAACACCAGTTCACTTACACACCAGAAGCCAGCCCGGCTACAGGAAGAGCTTGGGCTTAGAGTCCAAAAGACCCAAGTTCAAGTCTGACTCGGCTGTGTATTACACTAGGCGTCACTTCCTCATGCTGATCACTATGGACCCGGCAGGGATGTAAGGATCGTGAATGGCAAATGCTGAGAGCCCTGCCTGACACACAATAGGTGCTTCACTAATATGAGTTTCCTTCTTGTTCTCACATCATCATCCCTAAAGGGAGACCCTGAAGGAAAAATCGGGCTGCATGACTGTTGCGTGGTTCAAGGCCAAGGGTTAGGTTAGTACTTTCATTATTTTGGGGTCTGAGCTTTCATCTCAGAAAGAAAAGTTCAATCAAATGTATGGAGTCTCTATTTTATTTTCTTCCCAGGTGCTCTACCGTCTGATTTAACTCACAATATGGCTGCCTGAGGAAGGTGCTGGCACTCTTCCCATTCACAGAAGAGGCAACTGAAGTTGCCTAAACTTCTAAACCACACAACTCTGCACACTCAGGTGTGAGCCGCGCCCTCTCCCACGTCACCAAAAGCTTCACCTGCTCTGTTTCTCCAAAAGGAAACGCTGTCGAGACTCTCGAGGAGGTCAATAGGATCCCTACTTCCTCTAGCTTTGAAACTGAAATGAGAGTGAAGCAAGTTCTCCCAGCTTCTCCAGCACATCAGTAGGGAATCAGCCACAGCTTGTCGGATGTGTGACAGGAAGGAGGAGCGTCGCTGAGTGAAGATGGAGCCTGGGTACTGTGCTGATGTTTCTGGAAGGGGCCTCATTTCAGGGCGGGGACCTGCTATACGATGGGAAATGGACACGGAAGCCTACGG
Source organism: Madoqua kirkii (assembly GCA_006408675.1). Classification (NCBI taxonomy): domain Eukaryota; kingdom Metazoa; phylum Chordata; class Mammalia; order Artiodactyla; family Bovidae; genus Madoqua; species Madoqua kirkii. The sequence goes on from SJYC01008619.1 coordinate 29,543, forward strand.
GACCCTGAGGGAGGGTGCTCTTCATGGGCGGCTGGAGGCTGTGTGGCAAGTCCTGACAATGAGATGAGCATCATCGCCCCCTGACCGTGTCCTCACTGGGCACCTCCCCATGGTAGATGCTGTGATAGGACTTCGGACGCATCTGCTGTCCCCGACGTGGCTTTGGAGCGGCAGCTGCAGCCCCGCGAGCGCCTGAGCCGCTCTCCTGGTGTGCGGGGCAGCCAAGGGACCGCCCCTGCTTCCGCCCCCTTGACCCACCACCACGGGTGTGCGGAGGCCACCCTTCCGAGGCTGCTCCCAGCCATTACTGACAGAGCAGGTCTGTTCCCGTGGGACAGGAAACCCCTCTAATGGTCTGAGGACTCCCCTCACCTCGCGGAAGCTTCCTCAGGTTGGCCATCCCAGCCTTTTCCTTCCCAGCCCTCCACCTCCTCCTTCTTCCTTTATATCAATAATTCAAAGGTGTTTCCCCAATAAATCTCTTGCAGGCCTAATTCTGTTTTGGTATCTGCCTCCTGAAGGCCTTGAAGTAACACGGTGGACATTAGTCCTATTTTTGCAGGTGAGAAAACAGTGGCCCAAGGGTTAACCTGTGCAAGTCCCAGGGGCAACGACTAGTGGGAGAGCTGGGTTTACATCCAGGTGTCTCTGGTTCCCAAGTCAAGGCTTCCTGTTACAGCAGGGCCCCTCTCAAGCTATTCACACGAGTTTAAAGTTTAAAGTTAGGCAAAAGAGAGAGGGCAGGGAGCTCTGACATTTCAGTTTGGCTCCTCATTAGGTAGATTAGAAACCGGACACCTGGAGGAAAGGATTCGCTGAGTGGTGCCAGCCCATTTGTGGACAATCATTTCCTCACTCTGGAGGTTGGGGGAGGTCAAGGGAGGCCTCAGGGTGTGGAAGGAGGCCGGGCTGGACCGGGTGGGGAAAGCAGGTTTCAGGGCTCATTGACTTTCCGGCCTGGTGGATGGAGATGTGCCTGAAGAGGCTCCAGAAGTTTCCTGCGTGGGGCGCTTGTTGGGAAGCACAGGGAAGAGCTGTGTGTGGCCAGGACACCCTAGTCTAGCCTTGGAACACCCCCGGGTAAGCCCACCTTGTTCAAAGGTGCCCCACCTCCTTCAGTTGGTTCATAAACCCCAAGGAGACAAACCTGGGCACGCTTACTTCCCATCCTAATCTATTCTTTTAATTGGAAAGAGTACTTCTGACCCAGGCTTCTTTCTTTCTTTTTTAAAATGTAATAACTACAAAGTCACTGGAGTCTGTGAGTAAAGGTACCCAGACACATTCGGGTTTGAGTGACATTCACAGAACAAGTGGTAATATAGCCACGAGCCACCTGGCACCAGGACGCGTGCTCTCCGCTGCTCCAGCGGCATGTCTGTATGTCTGGAAGGAGGAGCCTGTCCTGGGTAATGTGCATGTGAACTCTCACGAGTCCTGGGTCAGGGAGAGGTTGCTCTGCTTTGGATGGCTCAACTTGAATTGATGATGAAAAATATCTGTAACTGGCCTTGTTTCCTGCTTTTGCCCCATGTAACTCCCATCTCTTCCAGGGAGGCTGGATGAAGACATTCTCAACAATGAATGTGGTACGTGCAGGCCAGGCCAGAGAGACTGACAGAGCCACACAACTGACCTCCTGATGGAAACCCAGAGCACTGACGGCCAAGAGCAGGGACCACTTCAGCACCAGACCCAGAGGCTTCCAGCAGGAGGTGGTGGGCTGTGCGTCCTGATGGTGGCAGCAGAGACCATCTCAGGAGCTACCCAGCTCCCAGACCCTGACCAAATGTGGCCTGGATCCAATCGGTTTCAGTTCTCAGCACATCTGAAATTGAGTGTGGCTGTTTCCAGTGTGGCTCAGGAGACAAAGCATTTCTCAGACCGGGCACAACATACATCCTTCCAGCTGCTAGAAAGGGCTCATGATCTGAAGAGCAGGTGCCCCTCTTGAACAGACCTGAGACTTGCTACAATCACCCTCTGCTTCCACCAGAAACCGGGGACTTGCCGGCATGCCCAGGCAGCCCCAGAAAAGCTGGACCAGGGCCCGGACTACTCAGAAAAGCCAGATGAGAAAATCCATGCATGTACTCTGCTACCAGTGCAGATTGCCTGAAATATTGGCAAACTAGCCAAAGAGGAAACTCTGCTTTGAGGGCTGGAGAGTGTGCTTTAGGGTAAATGTAGCTGCTGAGAAGGTCTGACTGTGGGGCCCCTAGACCTGGCCAGGCTATGAGCTTTCAAACAGCACAGCATTTTAAAGCTGTACAAGCATCTTTATCAGTGCCCCTCTCATCAGGACCTTCGCAGGGCCAATGATGGTCCCACAGGACAGAGGCAGCCAGGCTGGAACCCTGCTGAGTGAGGGCTTGGCCTGAGGATGGTGGAAATGCAAGACAGACACCAGAGGAAGCAAGGGCTGTGGGTCCCAGGGGAAATCTTCCTTTCTGAAGTAATATGCTCTCGCCAGCGGCTGAAGGCTCCTGTCAGTGCCAGAAGCACTCTCACGGTGCAGTTCCAGGCTTGTCCTCGCTTCTGTCTTGGCTGATGTTATTATGCATGGTTTAGGCAACCCATGGGTTTTCTGCTTTGCAGTAAAATTTGATCTAATTTCAAACTCATATATAGCAGAAGGGCTGGAGACATCTTTTTAGACCTGCAAACCCAGGTGGGTGTGGGCTGTGGGAGTGCAGGTAGGGAAAGGGCTCTGGCAGCTGGGTGGGGGAAGTTGTGTCGCACACTTCTGGGTCCCTCGTGCTTGAAACAGTGTTTGGCACACTGAACACTTAGGAGATGCTGTTGAGTCAAATGGATCGTGTCACCAGGTCTGGGGTGGCTCAGGTGTGACTGGGGCCCTGGGCAAGTCACTTCACTTGGTGGCATACTCCTTACATGAATGGTGTATCTGCTTTGTCTTTTTATTTTATTGCTCTAGCTAGTCTGTTTTAAGGGTGAATGATTAAAAATAGTAGGAATTCCTTTTGTAAACTAAAGCCTCTGGATACATGGAAAGAATGGAAAATTAGAAAGCTGTCTCTAATGTGGTTGCTTCTCAAATATGACCATTATTAATAATTTATTGGCTAATAGTGCTACATTTTCTCATTAGCATTCTTCTGTTTTAGAAGTGGGCAATCACAGCTTAAGAATATCTGTGTGCACCCATAAGTGACAATAAGTCTGCTTAAGGAAAGAATGAAATATGTAACCTGTAAACATTTTCACTTTTCCCGCACTGGGTCCTTGAGCAGATTGGACTTTCCCCAGCATGGAAAGTTTGCTTTGCTTATCAACTAGAAGGAGACAGGGAGCTGGGAGAGGCAGCTCCTGGGAGGAATCCAGACTCCAGATTAAAAAGGATGTTGTCAGAATACAATGCCAAGCAGACATCAGGTTAAAGGCACACTCCTCCTGTGCTGATGTTTGATTGACCCATAACATGAAGACAGGCTGGGAGACCTGGGGGTCTCCCAGAAAGTTTCTGGGGCTTCGTTCCCCTTGAGACCAGGCTGAGCCCATGGTGTGACATGAGGACCTGATGCCAGAGCAGGTTGCCTGAATGTGACCAAAGTGTCCGAAGAGAGGAGCTGCCACGCCTGCTCCTCTGCCTCAGCCGGGCACGGGCAATGCCACGCTTCTTTGGGAGCAGGCATGAACTGAGGCCACTGGAGGGGCATATAGGGGTACATAGGGGTACATAGGGGTATATAGGGGCAGGACCAGGGCCAGGTGGCCCTGTGAAGAGACTCAAAGGGACAGGGAAAGCTTGGAAAAGAAAAGCTTGCCCTTGAGAGTGGTTTCATGTATCTCAGGGGTTGGTGGATGGACTTGTTCTGTGTGGTTTCAGAGGGCAGAGGTTAGAACCAAAGAGTGTAACTTACAACGGGGAAATTACAAGGCCCCCAGGAGAGCTGGAAACAGCTACAGGAGAAAGGGGCTAAGTGGGGAGCACAGGGGTTTCTCACCCCTGAAAGGACTGAGGGGGCACCTGGATGGTGTCTGTGTGTGGGGTGGGGCCGGGAGGAGGGTGGGCACGGTAGGGATTCCTGTGAGGCCATCAGAAGAACCCTTAAGAATTGAGATCAGGTGCGGCGGGGAGACATGAAGGCAGCCCTGGGTCCTGAGTGATTGCATCAGGTTCTTTGTGGAGACGTCAGGGAGGAACAGGGCTTCCCCAGTGGCTCAGCCAGTAAAGAATCTGCCTGCAATGCAGGATACCTGGGTTCAATCCTGAGTTGGGAAGATCCCTGGAGAAAGGAAATGGCTACCCACTCCAGTATTCTTGCCTGGAGAATTCCTTGGACAGAGGAGCCTGGTGAGCTACAGTCCAGGGGGTTGCAAAAAGACAAGAAAGCAACTAACGCTTTCACTGCACTGAAAAAGGGAAGAAGAAGCCCCTAGAGTTTTCAGTACAGGAGAGATGGTGGGAATGATGGTGGCAGCAAGGGGGCGCTGGTGGCCCGCTATTGCTGGGGTCTTGGGATCCCTTCCCCATGTGCCCAGTGGGAGCAAAGGCAATGACAAGGTCCACAAAGCACCACTTCACACCACTCATGGACAAGCAAAATGGGGAGGAGCCACAAAATACCTAAATTCACATGTAACTTGTAAGCCTCAATTTAGTTATAAGAACTGTTTTTGTCAAGGTTAATAGAACTTCCTGCAAAATCAAAACTTCACTTTTTCTTCTTTCTTAAGGGAAGACAGGAGGAGGAGAAGAGAACCGCAGTAAGGGTGATGGAAGAGAGGTGGGGAGGAGGGCTCCAAGGGCTCTGCTGCTTGGAGGCTGTCGGTTTGGAAGCACCAGCTCTCACCTCGGGGAGTGCTGGTGTCATGTGGCGAGAGAAGAGAGCAGGCAGGGTAGGTCATGACATGAGCCCGGGGCTGGAAGATGGGTGCTCTGAGCTCTCTTTCTAACCCTGCCTCCCGTGAGCTCTGGGGTCCTGGGGAAACCATGTCCCCTCCCCAGCCTGGTGTTTCTTTCTGCAAAATGCAGAGTTGGACTTGACTCCCAGCTCCTAGGGGTTGTGCCTTTATGATCAGTGGGCATCTGAGCCACGGCCTGATGAGCTTGGGACCAGGAGTGGGAGAACCTGGGATTCTTGTTCTGCTGCCTTCTCTCCTGGGGTTCTGGGAACTCTGCAGCCCACTTGGTGAGGACTGCCCAAGTGTGGGGCAAAGGAATCGTGGGGATGGGCATGCTGCCGTGGTGGCGGGCGAGGGGAGAAGGGAGCGTGTGAGGCACTTACAGCAGGAGGAGATGGGCACGCTGATGGCGAGGATCACCCAGGCGATGTCCATCTTGCTCAGGCAGATGGTGGCTCTGTGCTGGGGTTTGTCGCCTTCGGCCAATGTGAAATGTTCCCTGCCGTTCCAGGCTTCCAGGTCCCAGCGGGGACCAAACGGTTGAGGAAGTTTCCTGTGGCCGTGGACACCACTGTGGAGAGGGGACTGGGCACCCTGCCCATCATGGTGGGTGTGGGGGTGGGCACAGCTTTCTCCTCGGCTTGGGAAACAGTGCTTTCTGAAGCCCCTGTTGGGCGGGCAGGGGCCTGCGGGGCTGAGGATGTTCCCTGAGGAAGCCCCTCGGAAGGGACTGAGACACTGGCATCAAAGGCAGCCTGGATGGGCCCCGTGGTGTCTGTGAAGACCCCAGAGTTGGTAGATGGAGGTCTGCTGGTGCCGGGGGTGACAGTAAGCCGGGAGTCACTGTGGCGGGAGCCGTCCTGCGGGTCACCATGGGGGCGCTGAGAAGGCACTGGCTGTTGACTGGCAGGGGTGCCTGAGGCTGCTGTGGCATCTGGCTCCCCTCCTTGGCTGGTGAAGGTGGAACCAACCCCCTGGTCTGCCCTGCTAAGGCTGGGCTTGTCCTCCACAGGCACTAGGGGGGTGGCGGGTGGTACCCACGAGGTCCTGCTGGGCGCCGAGGTTGCGGCCACTGTCTGGGGCTGTGGAGAGGAGGAGAAACCCCAGAGCGGGTTCCTGGGAGTGAAGGTGGAGGGGTCAGGCTCTACAGACCCTGTGAAGTTGCCTTTGTAAATCTGAAAGATTTTCCCCAGGGGCCGCTTCTGCCCCAGCTGTGTGGAGCTCTGGTTTCTTCCCCGCTGGCTTTCCTTCCTTCCGGCATGACCACTGGGTGCAGCAGGGCCAGGGCGTAGTGAGCTGCCGGCTCCCTTTCGGGAAGAGCCAGGGGGCCTGGGGGGCCGGCGTGTGGTAGCTCTGGAGGGGGCTGTGGGGGGACGGCTGGTGGCTTCCCCTGGCTTTGTCAGCAGGATGGTGGGCGCAGTCTCGCCAGGGGAGTGGCCCTCTGAACGGGAGGATGTGGTTGCCATGGCAGCAGGAAGTGGCCCTGTGGACAGGGGGCCTTCAGAATGGGGGTGGATGCCGCCGCCATGATGGTGGAGATGGTGTTTGTAGGAGGGTGTCCGTCTAGATGGGGTGTTGTCGTTGCCATGGGAGCTGTGGCCTGTGAGGAGGGTCCATCAGGATGAGGGGTCGGTGTCACCACGGAGGCAGGGGAGGCTGCCACGGAGGAGTGTCTGGTAGAACTGAGGGAAGCTGTCACCATGGTGCCTGGGATGGTGCCTGAAGGGGAGACTTGAAGAGATTCCCTGGGAGATGGTTCCTGGGCAGCAAATACCAGTGCTTCAGTCAGCGCCAAGGTCAGGAGGAAGCCTTGAGAGGGAGACAGAGAGTAGAGGTGGAATGCCCGGGAGCAGCTCAGCCCTGTGCCTTCCTTGCCCATGAGCCTGAAACACCTGGGAACCCAAGGGAAACGGTGGCAGGATCCCTGAGGTCCCCGCTCATCCCACACAGGACCATGGGGACCGGGGGTATCTATCAGGTTGGTCCCACCCAGCTCCCCTCCCAGAGAGAACCCAACCACAGGGGAACCAGAGACAGCTAAACTAGCCAGGCCTGTCCCTTGCCAAGTGCCTCTGAAATGCCTCCGCCCTATGCCCAAGGGCAGATGCTCAGATGGGTTGGGGGAGGGGCGTGGAGAAAGCCCTGTGGCCCCTGAGGGCATGCTGGCCTTCTGCACCAGGGAGCCCTCCAAAGTGTGACCACAAGGAAGCCAGCAGCTCTGTGTGAGCCGCCCTGAGTCACTGAGCAGGGCTTGGGTGGGCAGAGCTGACCAGCGCCCACGCCTTTTCAGGCTCCTCCATTTATGAACTAGACACAGGTACAAATGACAGACCTCTGCTTGTTCACGCCCACCCACCAAAGAGTTAAGGAGGGCCTACCCCCTCCTTGACCCTGGAGACACAAAAATGAACAGGGCCAGGGTGAGGTCATATAAATCCACAAACAATCCTAAAACAAGGCAGAGACATCTCGGTGCCTTTGGTGACCAATAGGCAGAAGTGGACAGGATTCAGAGGGTGACCAGATCTGTGCCTGTAAAACACTTAGCACAGAGCCTACAAGAGAAGGTGCGGTGCATAAAAATACCAGCTGGTTGGTTGTTCTGTTAACTGCTTGTCCTATGTGCTCATGAGGCTGAACTCTGGAAGACCACTGGTGGTGCCTGGCCTTCCAGAGGAGGAGGAGCCCTTCTGAGCATTGACAGGAAGCTATGGACTTTGCATGATGGTGAGTGTGTGTGCTTTTGTTCACTGAGAAAAATGCACAAGGACAAAAACCTATACATTTAAAAACTCTTCTAAAGATGTGTGGATTTTATTAATCACAACAGCATGTGCCCATCTTTAAAAATAATACCTCAGATCAATGTGATATGTAGGATCTATTTGGATTATAAACATGAAGAATGGCCACCCTGTACAACCCATGGGCTAGGAAGAGCTGCTTCCTACCACCAGGCAGGGCTTGAAAGACCTCTACAGTCCGATTCTGACCTGAGACCTCCCCTGTTCACAGGAGCCCCCTGCTCAGGCCCTCTCGTGCCCTTCCTTTAGCGCTCCTAGCCACCTAGACCAGCCCAGGGAGAGGTGGGCCTCTGACTGGTCACCCTCTCGGGGCCTCCCTCCCCCACAGATTCCAGCAGGATGAATGGTCAAAGCAGGGGCCCTGGTGGTGAATCTGGGGAACCTGGAGTGGTCCGCAAGGCTGGCAGGGGAAGACAGGGGCTCTGGTGAGTTTCTGGAAACAGGTGGAGGAGACCTTCTGACATGGCTTCAAAGCAAGGTTCACGGTCACCACTGAGGCCTCCTGCAACTTAGGGGAGGGGATGGGGTGGGTCAGTGCTCCCTCACCCTGCACGTCTAGCTTAGTGGGTGGGGGAGGCTGAGGGACGGCAGATGGAGTAGACTATAGCAGTCACATCTCCGGGACCAACAATTCTCCCTAAATGACAGAATTTCTCCACACTTTCATTCATAGTTTAGCCTGTACACCAACAGTGTTTTCTCCTTATCTGGGTCAATCCTAAAATCTGGCTACTGAGCATCACTCTGCCCTTTTATGCTTGATTAAACCCTCGATTTAACCACCTGATGGGGCAGGAAGTGGAGGCTGAGGGAGATTAAGTAATGTGTTCAAAGCCCCTCAGTAGAGAAGTATGTGACACCCAGGCATATCCAAAATGCACAGAGTTCCTGGTCACCCAGCACATACGAGGCAGGAGAAGAGGACAGGAAGTTGCAGCGACAGAAGGAACCACGTGCTCAGGGTTACTGCAGCCCGTCTCTGGCAGTCTAGCACCACAGGGACAATCTATTCCTAGAGCTGGTGTCGTGACTGCTGAGGTTTTAAGGGACACTCCCTAATAAGCTTCTGTTGGCTCACGAGCACCCTGGTTTCAGTGTGTTAAATGTGTTGAACACATTCTCCTCAAGGCCATTTGTTGACACCCTAGCACTAGCACCTCAGGGTGGAACTGTGTGTTAGGGCCTTTGAAGAGCTGATTAAGGCAAAATGAAGCTGATGGGGTAGGTCCTAACTCAATCTGAAGGGTGTTCTTATAAGAAAATGAGTCCAGGACACAGATGCAAAGAATGCCCACACACGATAGGCAGTGAGAGGCCAGCTGCCTGCAAGCCAAGAAGAAGGGAGTCAGAGTACTCCAACCCCGCCGGCACCTAGATCCCGGGGTTCCAGCCTCCAAAACTGTGAGGTGATAACTGTGGTTTAACCGCCCGGCTGCGTACCTTGTGTGGCAGACCCAACAGACTGATATCCGTGTCTTACCTTAGAGATTCCTGAAAAATGAGAAGTGGAGACTGGGGCCTGTGTGCAGGGAGTTTATTTTGGGAAGTGGCCCTAGGGGAGAGCCATGGAGGCCTGAGATGAGTGAAACAGGGAAGTCCATCCTAGGGTAGGTTACGAACTGATCAGGGTGCAACTCAAATCTGCTGGGGGTCTCTGAGGAGCTGAGCACCTCTCGCCAGCAGCTCCCCTTCCCACCACCAGTACTGCTCACCCACCTCTTCACTCCTCCACGAGGCCCACTTGAGTGAGTCAGCAAGGCTCTGGACAGGGCTGTCTGCTCACACCTGTACCCGGCTGGTGGCTGCCACAACAGCTGGAGTTAAAATTAAGGGCCCAGAGGATTCCTAGGGTGGAGCACAGATGTGCTCCAAACAACCTGAGGCCCCTGACCAAGGACAAGGACACTGTTGCCTTCCAGTAGCAGCATTAAGGGCAGCCCAGAGTTTTTAGAGAGGCCCCTAGGGACCCCAGGGACAGGCCAGAGGTAGGAGAGGGTTATCTCGGTCTCCAGGGGGAAATTCTGCAGCCTCTAGAGGCAGAGGGCTTAATGCGCCCTGGTCTTCAAAATACTCAGGGAGAGAAATTCTCTGGACTTTCCCACCAGGAACATCCCTGGGGCTAAAATCCTCCCAGGTGGGAAGTATACAACTGACCGGAGTTCTCCTTCCGGCAAGACTTGCAGGGGAAGTAAACACGTGTGCCCTTGCTGCAGCTCTTTCTAGTTGCCAGCATCCCCTGAGGGTATTTTCACTCTAGGAGGACTGTTCAGTTCAGTTCAGTCGCTCAGTCGTGTCCGACTCTTTGCGACCCCATGAATCGCAGCACGCCAGGCCTCCCTGTTCATCACTGTCTCCCAGAGTTCACTCAGACTCACGTCCATTGAGTCCATGATGCCATCCAGTCATCTCATCCTCGGTCGTCCCCTTCTCCTGCTGCCCCCAATCCCTCCCAGCATCAGAGTCTTTTCCAATGAGTCAACTCTTCTCATTAGGTGGCCAAAGTACTGTTAGGGCCCTTCTTCCTTCAGACTTGAAAGCTTTGGTACAATGAATGGATACTGCCATCCTGGGTGCACAGAGTTTTCACCTAGAGGATGACATTTACTGTCACAGTGAGAAGGGCACTCGAAACAGCTTAGTCCAGTCCCCTCATTTCACAGAAGGGGCAACGGAAGGAGTGAAGTGACTTGTCCAAGAACACAGCTGGTCAGGACACGGCCTGGATTACAGCCATCATTTCAAAGCAACTTTTCATTTGTATCATAAAGCTGCTAGAGCCCAAATGCCTCCTTCAACATCCACTGTCATCTTCCCTATGGAAATCGCCTGTCCTCTTTGGCACAAAAGGTTAAGCACTGAATGCAAAGGCTTACCCTGTCACAATTACTGCTCAAGACCTTCAACCCAGGGCTCCCCTAACAGATGCAAATTTCCACTCCAGGCCCTTTTTGCTGGCCTGCTCACTCCCCTCCCCACAATCTGGGGCTACCGTCTCTTTGAATATAATTTGCATAGATTTACATAATAGACTTTGCCGGCTCCAATTCCAAATATGTAGGCGAGACTATAACTAAAATCCTACTTGATGTGTTTTAAATGCAGAACCGATTTTTAAAGGATGCCAGATTAAGGACAAGTATAGGAGGTGGGAACCAAAGATTGATGGTGCTCAGATGTGGCAGGAAAGCCTCCTCCTACCTGCAATTCCAGTGCCCAATGATCCCAGAACCCAAGGGAAGGAAAGGCCTTCCTCCTTCTGTTTATTTGGTTGGCTGCCGACAGCCCATATTGGGCATGATATTTGCATCTGGTAAAGGCAAGGAGGGTCTTGGTGAAGAGAGAAATGACTAATCTGTGCTGAGTGCTTCCTGCATGCCACGTGCCATTTGAAGGGCTGAGCCTGTTCCTGACACATTTAATCTTCATAACAACCTGATGAGGCAGGTAGTATCATTAGCTCCCCACTGCAGCCGACGAAAAGCAGCACAGAGAGGCACAGGAAGCTGCCTCCTTCCACACAGCCTGGGATAGTGAGCTGTGATTTGAACCTGGCAGCCTGGCCCCAGAGTCCACACACTCAACCATGTTCACTCACCTTTCCGCTCTGCATATTCAAAAACAATGGTTCAAAATCTTTGGGAAGTTGACTTTCTATTACTGATTTTTTGACTTTTCTTTCCCCCTATTGGTTTTCTTCTAGCTCCATTTCAGGGCTCTGCATTAACATTTAGGTTTTTAACAAGTTAGTCAGTTGACTTTATTTTGCAATTTAGCTTCTGCATCTGATGTTTCAACAACAACAAAAAAAGAGAATCCATGCTCACCAAGTCTGACCATCATGAAGTCTGTTTTCTACATGAGCATTAACATACCATCCTGCCAGGAAACAGGCTCTTCTCATTTCAGGACTATTGTCTTGAAGGGGTGCTGGGGCTCCCTGGCATCTAACTCCTTCACTGACAGATGAGACGGCTGAGGCCCAGGGAAGTGGAATCCTCACTCTGGGCCACATACTATGACGCACCAGCCCACAGGGCTCTCTTCACATTACTGTGAATCTGGTATTCTAGTGCTCTATCCTCTGGACTTCTTTTAAAAACAAACCCTTTTGTTTTAAAGATCAAAAAGCTTGTCATTCCTAAGAGCATGGTTTTTGTCCATGCTCAGAAATAAATGTACATCACTGACGAGCTGGGTGACTGCTCTGAAGAGGTACTCATGCCTGTGACCTTGGGCTTCTTTATGAAAGGCAGATTTTTTTTTTTTCATAAAGACAAAAAGGAGTTTGGGGGTGTGTATCTTTGCTGCTACTCCCTTCTCAGGCAGACACTTTCCAAATGTTCCCTATCAAGTCCTGCTGGTGACATGCTTCAGGTCACAGAACTTAAAGCACAGAGAGTTTTGCTTAGTTCTGAGAGACACCTGAGGCCATCACCTGGTGGGTTCCAGAAGTGTCTGGGGATCACTGACTCAACAGTTGCACTGATCAGATCCATGACTCCACTGAGAATTATTGCTCAGAGTACAATCTCCAGAACACATGTGAGCAAGAAAACCACATGAGATGGGCCTGGGTGACCCAGACACTCCTATGGCCTCCAGCTAGCATGAACTCACTTCATGCTGCAGCTCTGAAGCTGACAGATCACAGCTTTCTATCAAAAACATGTGTACTCACATGTGAGCACACACACACACAAGCTCCTCTCCTGGTAGCAGGAAAAAAGGAAGAATGACAAACGTGAGAACTCCAATCATCTCCATGGTAATAAACAGTTAAGTCATTCATCTGAAGTCAAAATGACCATCATGTAGCAGTGTCAGGATTTAAACACAGATTCTCTGATCCTGGCTGCTCGAGACCCTAGGTACTGAGAAAGTTTTGGTCCAGGAAATGTCCTATGCTTTATGAAGACAGGCAATGATATAACAATAGTAGGAGCTATGATGACCATAGCTAAAAAGCAAAAATTTCCCCCCAAGCAGAAACACTTGGCAACCACACCACCTTTTGTCTTCAGCTTTTGCTTCTGTGTCTTAGTCACTCAGTTCATTTGGGGACAACCATTTTCCAACTAGAACTCCTTTTGAGTCTTGAAGCCATTGCTAGAAGCCCCTCCTGTGTGCCTGTAACCACCATTCCTATCCCTGATCCAACCCCCATCTCTCTAAATGGAAATGCCCAGGGTCCTGTTTCAAACGCCCACTGTCTGAACTCTAAGCTGCCAGAGTGCAGAGACTGTTGTCTGCATCAGTTATATTTCCCCATATCTAGCCCAGTACTTAGCCACAACAAATTTTTGCTGAAGAATAAGAAACTCACCTAGATATCCAAAATATAAGAACTCATACAACTCAATTAGCAAAAAACTCCAAATAATCCAATTAAAAAAATGCTTGGAGGGTCCGAATAGACATTTGTCCAAAGGAGACATTCAGATGGCCAACAGGTACATGAAAAGGCACTCAGTATCACTAACCATTGGAGAAACGCAAATCAAAATCACAATAAAGAAACAAACAAATGAAATATCTCTTCACATCCGTTAGGATGACTATAATCAAAAGGATAAGAGATAACGAGTGTTGTGAGGATGCAGAAAAAAGAAAATTTTTGTGCCCTATTGGTGGGAATGGAAACTAGTGAGAGCAAACATGGGAAATAGGATGGAGTTTTCTCAAAATATTAAAATAGAACTAATATATTATCTAGCAATTCCACTTCTGAATACATGTCTGAAGGGAACAAAAATCACTATCTTAAAGAGATATTTGCACCTCCAAGTTCACTGCATCATTATGTACAATAGCCAAGACATGGAAATAACCACAGTGTCTACTGATAGATGAATGGATAAAGGAAGTGTGGTATCTCACACACACACACACACACACACACACACACACACACACACAGAAGACTCAGTTCAGTCGCTCAGTTGTATCTGACTCTGCGACACCATGAGTCACAGCACGCCAGGCCTCCCTGTCCATCACCAACTCCAGAGTTCACTCAGACTCATGTCCATCGAGTCCGTGATGCCATCCAGCCATCTCATCCTCTGTCGTCCCCTTCTCCTCCTGCCCCCAATCCCTCCCAGCATCAGAATCTTTTCCAAGGAGTCAACTCTTCGCATGAGGTGGCCAAAGTACTGGAGTTTCAGCTTTAGCATCATTCCTTCCAAAGAAATCCCAGGGCTGATCTCCTTCAGAATGGACTGGTTGGATCTCCTTGCAGTCCAAGGGACTCTCAAGAGTCTTCCCCAACACCACAGTTCAAAAGCATCAATTCTTCGGTGCTCAGCCTTCTTCACAGTCCAACTCTCACATCCATACATGACCACAGGAAAAACCATACCCTTGACTAGATGGACCTCAGTCGGCAAAGTAATGTCTCTGCTTTTGAATATGCTATCTAGGTTGGTCATGGCTGCAGTCACCATCTGCAGTGATTTTGGAGCCCCCCAAAATAAAGTCTGACACTGTTTCCACTGTTTCCCCATCTATTTCCCATGAAGTGATGGGACCAGATGCCATGATCTTCGTTTTTTGAATGTTGAGCTTTAAGCTAACTTTCTCACTCTCCTCTTCACTTTCTGCCATAAGGGTGGTGTCATCTGCATATCTGAGGTGATTGATATTTCTCCCGGCAATCTTGATTCCAGCTTGTGTTTCTTCTAGTCCAGCGTTTCTCATGATGTACTCTGCATAGAAGTTAAATAAGCATAAGAAGTTAAATAAGGGTGACAATATATAGCCTGATGTACTCCTTTTCCTATTTGGAACCAGTCTGTTGTTCCATGTCCAGTTCTAACTCTTGCTTCCTGACCTGCATATAGGTCTCTCAAGAGGCAGATCACGTGGTCTGGTATTCCCATGTCTTTCAGAATTTTCCAGTTTATTGTGATCCACACAGTCAAAGGCTTTGACATAGTCAATAAAGCAGAAATAGATGTTTTTCTGGAACTCTCTTGCTTTTTCCATGATCCAGTCGATGTTGGCAATTTGACCTCTGGTTCCTCTGCCTTTTCTAAAACCAGCTTAAACATCAGGAAGTTCACGGTTCATGTATTGCTGAAGCCTGGCTTGGAGAATTTTGAGCATTACTTTACTAGCATGTGAGATGAGTGTAATTGTGTGGTAGTCTGAGCATTCTTTGGCATTGCCTTTCTTTGGAATTGGAATAAAAACTGAACTTTTCCAGTCCTGTAGCCACTGCTGTGTTTTCCAAATTTGCTGGCATATTGAGTGTAGCACTTTCACAGCATCATCTTTCAGGATTTGAAATAGCTCCACTGGAATGCCATCACCTCCACTAGCTTTGTTCGTAGTTATGCTTTCTAAGGCCCACTTGACTTCACATTCCAGGATGTCTGGCTTTAGATGAGTGATCACACCATCATGATTATCTGGGTCGTGAAGATTACTCAGCCACAAAAAGAAGTAAATGCTGCTATTTGCAACAACATGGATGGACCTTGAGGGCATTATGCTAGCCGAAATAAGCCAGACAGAGAAAGACTAGTACCATATGATCTCACTTATGTGTGGAATCTAAAATAAAAATCAGGGCTTTCCTGGTGGCTCAGTGGTAAAGAATCTGCCTGCCAATGCAGGTGACACAGGTTTGGTCCCTGCTCCAGGAAAATCCCACATGCAGCTAAGCCTGTGTGCTACAGCTGTTGAGCCTATGCTCTAGAGGCTGGGAAGCACAATTACCGAGCCCACACTCTGCAACTACTGAGGCCCATGCATCACAACTAGAGAGTAGCCCCTGCTCTTCACAGACTAGGGAAAAGCCTGTACAGCAATGCAGACCCAGCACAGCCAAAAATACATAAGTAAATAAAATTATAATAAAATAAAAATCAAACTCATAGAAATATAGAACACACTGGTGGTTACTGTAGGTGGGGAACAGAGCACAGGGGAAATGGGGGAAGGTAGGTAAAATTCCAGTTATAATAAATAAATTTTGGATATAATGTATAGCATAGTGCCTATAGTTCATAATCCCTAGAGAAGGGAATGGCTACCCACTCCAGTATTCTTTCCTGGAAAATCTCACAGACAGGGGAGGCTGGTGAGCTACAGTACTTATTGCACATTTGAAAGTTGTTAAGAGAATAAATCTTAAATGTTCAGTACAATTCAGTCACTCAGCCAAGTCCAACTCTTTGGGACTCCATGAACTGCAGCACGCCAGGCTTCGTGTTCATCACCAACTTCTGGAGTTCGCTCAAACTCATGCCCACTGTGTCGGTGATGCCATCCAACCGTCTGATCCTCTGTTGTCCCTTCTCCTCCTGCCTTCAATCTTTCCCAGCATCAGGGTCTTTCCCAATGTGTTGGTTCTTTGCATTAGTTGGCCAAAGTATTGGAGTTTCTTTTCACATTACTCATGCCCACTGTGTCGGTGATGCCATCCAACCGTCTGATCCTCTGTTGTCCCTTCTCCTCCTGCCTTCAATCTTTCCCAGCATCAGGGTCTTTCCCAATGTGTTGGTTCTTTGCATTAGTTGGCCAAAGTATTGGAGTTTCATTTTCACATCAGACCTTCCAATGAATATTCAGGACTTATTTCTTTTAGGATTGACTGGTTGGATCTCATGCAGTCCAAGGGACTCTCATGGGTCTTCTCCAACACCACAGTTCAAAAGCATCAATTCTTTGGTACTCAGCTTTCTTTTATACCCAGTTCTCACATCCATACATGACTATGGGAAAAACCATAGCATTGATTGGATGGACCTTTGTTGATAAAGTAATGTCTCTACTTTTTAATATGCTGCCTAGGTCGGTCACAGCTTTTCTTCCAAGGAGCAAGCATCTTTTAATTTCATCACTGCAGTAACCATCTGCAGTGATTTTGGAGTCCAAAACAATAAAGTCTTTCACTGTTTCCATTGTTTCACCATCTATTTGCCATGAAGAGATGGACCTGGATGCCATGATCTTAGTTTTCTGAATGTTGAGCTTTAGGCCAGCTTTTTCACTCTTCTTTTTCACTTTCACCAAGAGGCTCCTTAGTTCTTCATCGCTTTTTGCCATAAGGGTGGTGTCATCTGCCTATCTGAAGTTATTGATATTTTTCCTGGCAAACTTGATTCCAGCTTGTGCTTCATCCAACCTGGCATTTCACATGATGTACTCTGCATAGAGGTTAAATAAGCAGGGTGACAATATACAGCCTTAATGTACTCCTTTCCCTATTTGGAATGAGTCTGTTATTCCATGTCCAGTTCTAACTGCTGCTTTTTGACCTGCCTACAGATTTCTCAGGAGGCAGGTCAGGTGATCTGGTATTCCCATCTCTTTCAGAATTTTCCAGTTTGTTGTGATCCACACAGTCAAAAGCCTTGTTGTAGTCATAAAGCGAAAGAAGATTTTTTTCTAAAACTTTCTTGCTTTTTCAATGATCCAAGATGCTGGCAATTTGATGTCTGGTACCTCTGCCTTTTCTAAATCCAGCTTGAACATCTGGAATTTCTTGGTTCAGTTGAAGGTACTGCTGAAGCCTGGCTTGGAGAATTTTGAGCATTTCTTTGCTAGCGTGTGAGATGAGTGCAACTGTGTGGTAGTTTGTACAGTCTTTGGCATTGCCTTTTTTTTTTGGAATGAAAACTAACCTTTTCCAGTCCTGTTGCCACTGCTGAGTTTTCCAAATTTGCTGGCATACTGAGTGCACTTTCAGAGTATCATCTTTTAGGATTTGAAATAACTCAAATGGAATTCTATCACCTCCACTAGCTTTGTTCATTGTGATGTTTCATAAAGCCCACTTGACTTCACATTCCAGGATGTCTGGCTCTGGGTGAGTGATCATACCATCGTGGTTATCTGGGTCATGAAGATCTTTTTTTGTATAGTTCTTCTGTATATTCTTGCCACCTCTTCTTAATATCTCCTGCTTCTGTTAGGCCCATACCGTTTCTGTCCTTTATTGAGCCCATCTTTGCACGAAATGTTCCCTTGGTATCTGTAATTTTCTTGAAGAGATCTCTAGTGTTTCCCAATCTATTGTTTTCCTCTATTTCTTTGCATTGATTACTGAGGAAGCCTTTCTTATCTCTTTTTGCTATTCTTTGGAACTCTGAATTCAAATGGGTATATCTTTCCTTTTCTCCCTTACCTTTAGCTTCTCTTCTTTTCACAGCTATTTGTAAGGCCTCCTCAGATAACCATTTGGCCTTTTTGCATTTCTTTTTCTTGAGGATGGTCTTGATCACTGCCTCCTGTACAATGTCACAAACCTCTGTCCTAGTTCTTCAGGCATTCTGTCTATCAGATCTAATCTCTTGAATCTATCTGTCACTTCCACTATACAACCATAAGAGATTTTATTTAGGTCATACCTGAATGGTCTAGTGGTTTTCCCTACTTTCTTCAATTTAAGTCTGAATTTTGCAATAAGGAGTTCATGATCTGAGCCACAGTCAGCTCCTGGACTTGTTTTTGCTGTCTGTTTAGAACTTCTTCATCTTTGGCTGCAAAGAATATAATCAATCTGATTTCAGTATTGACCATCTGGTAATGTACATGTGTAGAGTCTTCCCTTGTGTTGTTAGAAGAGGGTGTTTGCTATGACCAGTGCATTCTCTTGGCAAAACTCTGTTCACTTGCCTTACTTCATTTTGTTCTCCAAGGCCAAATTTACCTGTTACTCCAGGTGGCTCTTGACTTCCTACTTTTGCATTCCAGTCCCCTATAAGGAAGAGGACATCTTTTCTGGGTGTTAGTTCTAGAAGGTCAAGTAGGTCTTCACAAACCATTCAGCTTCAGCTTCTTCAGGTTTACTGGTTGGGGCATAGATTTGGATTACTGTGATACTGAGTGGTTTGCCTTGGAAACAAACAGAGATCATTCTGTCGTTTTTGAGATTTCATCCACGTATAGTAATTTGGACTCTTTTGTTGATTGTGATGGCTATTCCACTTCTTCTAAGGGATTCTTGCCCAAGTAGTAGATGTAATGGTCATCTGAGTTAAATTTACCTGTTCCAGTCCATTCTAGTTCACTGATTCCTAAAATGTCAGTGTTCACTCTTTCTGTCTCCTGTTTGAACACTTTCAATTTGCCTTGATTCACGGAGCTAACATTCCAGGTTCCTATGCAATATTGTTCTTTACAGCATTGGACTTTACTTACACCATCTGTCACATCCACAACTGGGTGTTGTTATTGCTTTGGCTCTGTGTCTTCATTCTTTCTGGAGTTATTTCTCCACTCATCCAGTAGCCTATTGGACATCTACCGACCTAGAAAGTTCATCTTTCAGTATCATACCTTTTTGCCTTTTTATACTGTTCATAGGGTTCTCAAGGTAAGGATAATGAAGTGGACTGCCATTCCCTTCTCCAGTGAACCACATTTTGTCAGAACTCTCTGCCATCACCTGTTCATCTTGGGTGGCCCTCCATGGCATGGCTCATAGTTTCACTGAGTTAGACAAGGCTGTGGTCCATGTGATCAGTGCGGTTAGTTTTCTGTGATTGTAGTTTGCATTCTTTCTGCCCTCTGATGGATAAGGAGGAGGCTTATGGAAGCTTCCTGATGGGAGAGTCTGACTGATGGGGAAACTGGGTCTTGTTCTGATGGGTGGGGCCATGTTCAGTAAATCTTTAATCTAGTTTTCTGTTGAGGGGGATTATAAGTCACTTTACATGTGTACATTTTCATAAATGTTACATGTGTGCATTTCATAAATATTCTCATATAAAAAAACCATGCGCTTTCACTCACTTTCTCTTGCAAGAGACTAAATGTTAACAGTTCTCATCATATAAAAAACTTGTAACTATGTATGTGGGGTGATTGATGTTAACTAAACTTATTGCAGTCATCATTCCACAATATATTCACATATCAAATCACTATGATGTAACACAACGTTATATGTCAATTATATTGAAAAAAAAAAAACCTGAGAAAAAAGAAAACTTCTAAACCAATCACTAGCCAGATTTTATTTTCCAAAAATAACCACTGTAACACACCCTCACCAACCTACTCTTCCTAAATGTGACTTCAGCACTCCTACTGAAAGGTGAAGTCTGTTCCATTCCCTGGAATCTGGGTGGGTTTGTGACTATGGCTGAAGTGATGCTACATGATTTCTGAGGCCGGGTCATAAGAGATGGTGCTGCTTCCTCCGAGTCCTTACTCTTGGGTATTCCTCTCAGAAGTCAGCCACCATGCTGTGAGGAAGCTTGGGTAGTCCACAAAGTGGCCCATCTGGAAAGGGGCTGCGGCCCTGGCCTTCAGTCCCAGCTTGAAGTCAGCACCAACTGCCAGCCAGGGCAGTGAGCCATCCTGAGGCCTATGTGGGCTACCCCAGCTGAGTCCAGGTGGAGTAGAGACAAGCAGAGACTAGATTTATGAGCAAAATGAATGATTAATGTTGAAGTTTTGAGGCCGTTTGTTAGGCAGTAATAGTAACTTGAATACTATCGTGGTAGAAGTGAAATTAAAGTTCTTTCATTAAAAAACCCCTGGATTTATTTTTGTATTTTTATTTTTTTCGGCGTTGGGAGATCGTGTACACCTGTGGCTGATTCATGTCAATGTATGGCAAAACCAATACAGTATTGTAACGTAGAATAAAGTATTAAAAAATAAATTAAAAAAATCTAACAAACAAACAAAAAACCCCCTGGATTTAAACATCAGGGGTTTTAAGTGCTGGGGCTCAACAGGCTGATCTTGCCTTGGGTCCCTTACTTTTGTCTCCTGCCCAGATGCAAGGAAAGGGAAATAACTCACTTATAAATTAAAAAAATCTAAAAAACAAACAAACAAACAAAAAAACCCCTGGATTTAAACATCAGGGGTTTTAAGTGCTGGGGCTCAACAGGCTGATCTTGCCTTGGGTCCCTTACTTTTGTCTCCTGCCCAGATGCAAGGAAAGGGAAATAGCTCACTTCTGGGCTCCTTCTTCAGCATCATGATTTCTC
The DNA here is from genome assembly GCA_006408675.1 of Madoqua kirkii. Taxonomy (NCBI): domain Eukaryota; kingdom Metazoa; phylum Chordata; class Mammalia; order Artiodactyla; family Bovidae; genus Madoqua; species Madoqua kirkii. The sequence goes on from SJYC01008619.1 coordinate 50,169, forward strand.
TAATCTATAGTTACAATTCCCACCCCACCCCCAGAGAAGGGAATGGCTACCCACTCCAGTATTCTTGCCTGGAGAATTCCATGGACAGAGGGGCCTGACAGGCTACAGTCCACGGGGTCGCAGGGTCAGACACGACTGAGTGACTAACAGTTTAACTTAACATCAAAGAAAGGAAGGAACAAATGTGTACTAACAGGGGCATGACGTTCCCGGCATCTAGGTACTTTGTGGACCAGGGCACAGATGGAATGAGGTGGAGGCTAGCATACGGTGACCACACATTGAACACATGAGTTCAAAGAGTATATATATGTATGCATATATGGTGTCTACATAGTGAAGACACACATGATCATTTGCTCTAAGGAGCTGTCATTGTGGAAGGAAGAGAGTCATCTGTGACAGGGGAACAAACCTACACATCAAACATGTTTTCTCAAAGACTTTCTCCAAACAGAAGTCAAAACTAGAGGAATGAAAAGGTCAGCTCAGTTTCTAATAAAATAACAGGATCGTTAGTATTCAGGAAACATCTCGCTGACATCATGAGAAAGAACACAAATGCATCAGTCCAGACTGCTTTGTACTCTCCCAAACTAAAAGCAAAAGACTCATAAAAATGTTCCATGCTCTACAGTAGAGAACCTGACAGACACTACCTCAGCCAGGCGATCAAGGTCATGGTAACAATATGCATCCTGGATATGAAGACAGCACTTTACCTCTGTAGCTCTCCTTTTCCCAACCTATATCCCAAGTCTAATGATAAGAAAAACATCTGAAAATCCCAAATGAGGGTCATGCCACAAAATATCTGACCAGTACTCCTCACCAAGGTCATCAAAATAAGGAAAGTCTGAGAAACTCAAGCCGAATGGTGTGTAAGGAGACACGACAACTAAACGTAATGTGGAATCCTGGCTGGGTTCCTGGAACAGAAGAAGGACACTGGGGGAAAATGCAGGAGATATGAGTAGAAGTTTGGACTTCAGTTAATAATAATGTATCAGTACTGACGCATTAATTGCGACAGATGTACACCAGTATTGTAAGACACTGATTACAGTGAGAACTGGCTGCAGGCTATATAGACTCTCTCTGCTTTACGCTGCAATTTTTCTGTTAAGTTCAAAACTACTCTGGGACTTCCCTGATGGTGCAGTGGATAAGAATCCATCAGCCAAGGCAGGCGACATGGGTTCGTCCCCTGGTCCAGGAAGATTCGGTATGCCACAAAGCAACTAGGTCTGTGCGCCACGACTACTAAGCCTGTGCTCTAGAGCCCGTGCTCTCCAACATACTGCAAGGAGAAGGCTGAATACCGCAACAAAGAGTAGCCCTGGCTCACTGCCACTAGAGCAAAGCCTGCACCCAGTGCCGAAGAGCCAGTGCAGCCAAAAACAAATAAATAAAGCTATGAAAAATCAACAACAACAAAAACCCCAAACAAAAATCCAGCCTGAGACTGAAAAAATAGTTCCGTGGAGGTAAGACAGCAGGGACAATGTGAGAGTGTGTCCTGGAAGGAAAGTTAGCTGAAGGGAGGTTTGTAGGCAACTTTCCCAGAGCCTTGGTGTTAGGTCATGTGTCCACAGATGCATTTTGGAGCCCGCTTACAGAGAGGAGTGGCTATTGTCACATCTATCTATCTATCTATCCCCTCTGCTTCTCACCATTTAAAGTGTTCTCATACAGAGTGTGGGGTTTGGAGGGGAAATGGTCAGGAAGACTAACAGCCTGAACACATAGTTTTTTTAACCTGCTCAAATTCCAACTGAGGGATCAGTTTATATACATGCTACACATGTAATATAAACACTCTTGATCAAGAAAGCAGGCTGCATGGAAACCAAAGCTTATGTCTCATTAACACGGGGCTACATTGCCCTGTGTCTAAACATGAAAACTGTATGAGGTATTGGATATGGTTATACAACCAATCAAAGTTTCTGCCCATATCCCTTTCCTGCTTGTATCCCTCTCCAAAAACCCAACCTGTCACCTTGTCTTGATAAGATCATGGTTCCTCAATTTGTCCAGTTGGAATTGGTGGTTCCCTGCCCAGTGCTCACAAGGCAATCTGCTCCCATTCATACATGGCCCTTTTCTCAACAGAATCCTTTAGCCAAGGGGTCATGGGAGGGCAGGTTTGGACCTGTGGTCAGTAGGATTTAGGTCCATCCTGGCTCTGGAATGTCCTAATGGTGGGACCTCAAGCAGATTCAGCTGTTTTCCTTCTTGTACGTGAGGAAGATCGTGCCTAACTTTAGTGTGCTTTCAGGGATGAGAACACAACACAGAGGCACAGAGGCCCCACTGAGGCCTGGATGCAACAGGTGAAAACTGTTGTTTTATCTTCTGCTACATTTGGGTCAGTGCCTTAGGGCTGCGAGCTTCTTCAGCATCTTGAACCTTAGAACTTAGTTCACTGACTTGTATTAGGGGCACAATAATGTTTTCTGTAAAAGATGAGAGGGTAAAAGAAGACTTAGAGGATTCCAATCATTTAAGGTATTTGGAGCTGAATGTTTGCCACAAATTATAGATGTTTATTTTGAAGGCAATGTCAACAGAAGAAAACAGTAAACAATATGAGTCCTGAGATGTGGCATTACGGTTGTGTGTGTGTGTGTACATGCACACATAGCTTGTTTTCACTTTGCTTATCTTAATGATTAACACTGATAGGTTCAAATGGACACACATCACATAAGACAGGAGGCAGAAGAAAGCTGAGATGCATGGCACCAGCTTCCTGCAGATCCTGTGGATCCTGCTGCACCCACCGCTGCTAGTTTTGGTCCTCATGAAGGCAAATCAGCCTTCATGCCTTTCCAGAGTTCTAACTGGTGATGTCTTTTTGCCTTTTCATACTGTTCATGGGGTTCTCAAGGCAAGAATACTGAAATGGTTTGCAGTGCCTTTCTTCAGGACCACATTTTGCCAGAACTCTCCCCAGTGATCCGTCCGTCTTGGGTATCTCATAGTTTCACTGAGTTAGACAAGGCTGTGGTCCATGTGATCAGCTTGATTAGCTTTCTGTGACCATGGTTTTCATTCTGTCAGCCCTCTGACAGATAAGGATAAGAGGCTTATGGAAGCTTCCTGATGGGAGAGACTGACTGTGGGGAAAACTGGGTCTTGTTCTAATGGGTAGGGCCATGCTCAGTAAATATTTAATCCAATTTAGGGCTATGTTCCCTCCCTGTTGTTTGACCTGAGACCAAACTATGGTGGAAGTAATGAAGATAATGTGACCTCCTTCAAAAGGCCCCATGCACCCACTGCCACACTCAGTGCCCTGACCATGAAGCAGGCCACCGCTGACCCATGCCTCTGCTGGAGACTCCTGGACACTCACAGGCAAGTCTGGGTCAGTCTCCTGTGGGGTCCCTGCTCCTGTGTCCTGGTGTGCACAAGGTTTTGTTTGTGCCCTCCAAGAGTCTGTTTCCCCAGTCCTGTGGAAGTTCTGTAATCAAATCTCACTGGCCTTCAAAGTCAAATTCTCTGGGGATTCTCAGTCTCTTTGTCAGATCCTCAGGTTGGGAACTCTGTTGTGGGTCTTAGAACTTTCTTAACACTGAGAATTTCTTTGGTCTAATTGTTCTGCAGTTTGTGGGGCATCTGCTTGGCAGCTCTATGATGGGGTTAATGGCAACCTCCTCCAAGAGGGCTTATGCCACAGGCTGTGTGACCCAGATGGCTGCACCCAGAGCCCCTATCCCTGCAGCAGGCCACTGCTGACCCATATCTCACACGCTAGCAAAATAATGCTCAAAATTTTCCAAGTCAGGCTTCAACAGTATGTGAACTGTGAACTCACAGATGTTCAAGCTGGATTTAGAAAAAAAAGGCTGAGGAACCAGAGATTAAATTGCCAACATCCTTTAGATCATAGAAAAAGGAAGAGAATTCCAGAAAAACATCTACTTCTGCTTTACTGATTATGCCAAAGCATTTGACTCTGTAGATCACAACAAACTGTGGACAATTCTTCAAGAAATTGTAATACCAGACCACCTTACCTGCCTCCTGAGAAATCTGTATGCAGGTTAACAAGCAACACTTAGAACCAGACATGGAACAACAGACTGGTTCCAAATTGGGACAGGAGTATGTCAAGGCTGTATACTGTCATCCTGCTTACTTAACTTATATGCAGAGTACATCATGAGAAACTCTAGGCTGGAAGAAGCACAAGCTGGAATCAAGATTGCCGGGAGAAATAGCAATAACCTCAGATATGCAGATGACACCACCCTTAGGGCAGAAAGGGAAGAGAAATGAAAAAGCCCTTGATGAAAGTGAAAGAGGAGAGTGAAAAAGCTGGCTCAAAACTCAACATTCAGAAAGCTAAGATCATGGCATCTGATACCATCACTTCATGGTAAATAGATGGAGAAACAATGAAAATAGTGACAGACTATATTCCTTGGCTCCAAAATCACTGCAGATGGTGACTATAGCCATGAAATTAAAGGATGCTTGCTCCTTGGAAGAAAAGCTATGACCAACCTAGACAGCATATTAAAAAGCAGAGACATTACTTTGCCGACAAAGTCGTAGTCAAAGCTATGATTTTTCCAGTAGTCATGTATGGATATGAGAGTTGGACTATAAAGAAAGCTGAGAATGATGACCCTATATGCGAGACAGCAAAAGAGACACAGATAAAAAGAACAGACTTTTGGACTCTGTGGGAGAAGGTGAGGGTGGAATGATTGGAGAGAATAGCATTGAAAGATGTATATTACAGTATGTGAAATAGATCACCAGTCCAAGTTCGATGCATGGAACAGAGCACTCAAAGCTGGTGCACTGGGACAAACCAAAGGGATGGGATGGGGATGGAGGTGGGAGGGGACTTCAGGATGGGGTACACATGTACACCTGTGGCTGATTCATATCAATGTATGGCAAAACAATATGTAAAAAAAAATAGAAAAGAAAGCTGAGCACTAAAGAATTGATGCTTTCGAACTGTGGTGTTGGAGAAGACTCTTAAGACTTCCTTAGACTGCAAGGAGATCAAACCAGTCAATCCTAAAAGAAATAAGTCCTGAATATTCATTGGAAGGACTGATGCTGAAGCTGAAATTCTAATCCTTTGGCACCTGATGTGAAGAACTGACTCATTGGAAAAGATGCTGATGCTGGGCAAGATTGAATGCAGAGGAGAAGGGGACATCAGAGGATGAGATGGTTGGATAGCATCACTGACCTGATGGACATGAGTTTGAGCAAGCTCTGGGAGATGGTGATGGATAGGGAAGCTTGGTGTGCTGAGGTTCACAGGGTCGCTAAGAGTGGGACACAACTGAATGACTGAACTGAACTGGTGATATGACAGTGTTTTCCAGGACTTGGGATTTACAGACAAATGCCAGCTTTGGCTTGCTGACTCAAGGTGCATCCTCTTGGGAGGGTTGGATGAGAGCAGGAAGGAAGGAGGACAAACAGGAGGATTTGTATTTGGTGGTGCTGGCAAGGCAGCCCATGGGGGGCTCAACGTGTTCTAGAAGCCATGGTGCTCTGAACCTGTGGCTCCTACAAACCCAATAAAATGACTCCCCCAGAGTCTGCAGTCCCACAGCCTGGGGTCTGGTCCAGTGAGTACCTCAGCAACTATAACAGGATCTCTCGACCCCAGAGGAGCCCTGGTGAGTTCCGGGACCTGCCTGAAGAGGCTGAGGTATCTGCTTGAGCACAGAGGCATCTGTCTACCCTCAACTCATGTGTCTGTGCTAAGTCACTTCAGTAGTTTCTGACTCTTTGCGACCCTATGGACTGTAGCCCACCAGGCTTCCCCTGTCCATGGGATTCTCCAGGCAAGAATACTGGAGTGGGTTGCCATTTCCTCTTCCAGGGGATCTTTCTGACACAGGGATTGAACCCATGTCTCCTGTGTGTCCTACAACTCAGGAGGGTTCTTTACTATTAGTGGCACCTGGGAAGCCCAGCCCCAGCTCAGAACTCGCCAAAGCCAGGAGGAGAAGAAAGAGTGCTGGCCTGATCACATCTGAGAGTCACTTACCTAAAAAGGACATTGGGGCTTTTGACCTGACATCCTCTAGGATTTGCTAACAGTCTGGTGTCATCTCTCAGCACCTGCTCCTCCACTCGAAAGAGTTTGCCAAGGAGAGAAGGGAAGAGGAGGAGGAAGGAGGCTGGCAGGGATGTAGCAGGGATAGTGGGAAGGTGCCTGGGGGGAGGGGTAGGCAGGCAGGGTTGCAGGGAATTGACTGATGTCAAGATTGGTGTCTGCTCTCTGTGGCATTGGCTGCATGGCTCCTGGGCTCGAGGCTGCTTGGTATTCCGGCCTGGCTCCTGTTGGGCAGGCTGCAGGCTGGTTGGCACTACTCTCTGGTGGCAAAAGGTTCACAGCCTATTCCAGTTTGCCTGGAACAAAAAGGCTCAGGCAACACAGCTGTGCATCCTTGTGAAACTGTCTAATTTCCCATGTCAAGGCAGGACACCCATAGCCCAAGGTATAATTAGGCTTTGGGCATGAGTTAGATTTCACAACTGAATTCTGAAAGTCAGCTCTCCAGGCTGTGTGTGCCTGGTGATGAAAGCTTCCCTCTTATCTCGTCCCTCCTTCTCTCCAACATCTCCATTTACTGAGCACCTACTATGTGCCAGGCACTAACTCTACTAAGGAATTTTTATGTCATCTTACTCAGTCTTCACAAAACCCTCCTCAACCCATGTTCTATATAATGATAAGGGTACTCACCCTTCACCTCTTTATTATTCTCTTTTGGAGTAAAGGTCTGTAGATACAGGTAACTAAATAATTCAATGTGGACTTGGAGGTAGTTTGGAGGTAGTTTTTTGGGAGGAAAAAACAATAAGAACATCTTGTTTATGTCAAGCCAAGTGTTCTGATGAGAATACAGAACAAAGAGGGAACAGCAGAAGGTGGGCTGTAATGCAGGACTATTTTGGATGGAGCACATTTTATGTGCTGTGGCTTGCAGGGAACCCACAAAAGCTGGAGGAACCCAGGAAGGCTTCCTGGAGGAAATTCCACAGCCTCTTACTACCATTCCACCATCCACCCATTTCTTCATTCACATGTTCAACAAATATCTACTGAGGGCTAAGTGTGGCTTTTGTTTCTTGGATAAACCGGCATCCTAATCTCAGCCACAGAGATGGCTGCTGTTACCTCATTCCCCACCATGGCTAATAAAATGCATCTTGGCAGAGAAAATTCTGACAGTTTCTGAAAGGGTTAGTTTACTTACGGGTGGGAAACACTTTATAGTGTGCTAGTGTCCACTATTATGTATATGTGTGTATGGACATACATATATTATGTATATCCACTATAATGTAAGACACATATTTATTAAGCATTATTATATTTATACTTCACTCCTAAAAACTGATACATATCCATAAAACCTTTTGTGAGATGGGTATGATTCCCTAAAACTGAGGTTCACAGAGGTTAAAGGATTTACTCAAAAACCACAAAACTCAAGGGGGACCCATGATATGCGTGCATATTTCTGTTTTTCTCTACCTTCCTTCTTCTTTTCTATTTTCAGTGGACATTGCCAGCTGCAAAAGCCCTTTCGTGATAACACTTGATTACTCCCAGCAAGCTCACCACTTGGCAAAGGACTCCTAACTTCAGTAGGCCTTGGAGAAGATAAGTGGGTGACTATGCAGAGTCAGCGGAGACAGCAGTGGCACCCCACTCTAGTACTCTCGCCTGGAAAATCCCATGGATGGAGGAGCCTGGAAGGCAGAAGTCCATGGGGTCGCTGAGGGTCGGACACGACTGAGCGACTTCACTTTCCCTTTTCACTTTCATGCATTGGAGAAGGAAATGCCAACCCACTCCAGTGTTCTTGCCTGGAGAATCCCAGGGACAGGGGAGCCTGGTGGGCTGCCGTCTATGGGGTCGCACAGAGTTGGACACGACTGAAGTGACTCAGCAGCAGCAGCATGCAGAGTCAGACTCTCAAAGGCTGTTCCACTCTGGTCTGGCTCTACTCCAGGCACAGTTCAAACTCTGCCTCTGACCTGAACCCAAGAATATAAGATCAGGATAAAAAATGAGGCACATCTCTGACAGGCTCTGATCCCCTGGTCAAGTCTAGGGGTGGCGTGGGCACCACCATGAACACCCACCTTGGGGCTGCCATCTTTTGTAGACACTCTGCTTAGTAGTAGAAAGGTAGCTGCCCCATTCTCCTAGGCAGGGGAGAATGAGAGACAGTTTCTTTTCTTTGTTTTTAAAAAATATTTATTTATTTGGCTGCATCAGGTCTTAGCTGCAGAACCCAAGATCCTCATTGCATCATGCGGGATCTTTCATTACAGCGTATGAACTCTCTAGTTGTGCCTGGGCTCAGCAGTTGCGGCTCGTGGGCTTAGTTGCTCTGTGGCATGTAGGATCTTAGCTCCCTGACTGGGAACTCAGGTTCAAGTCCTAGTCAGGGACTGAACTGACTAGGTGGATGGACCACCAAGGAAATCCTGAGATGTTTTCTTGTCACTGAAATGTCCTTAGCTGTTCTCCCCTCACTCCAGACCCTGCAGTCAGCATGTCAGGTACCCAAGGCACACAGGTAAATGCAGCCTCCAAATGTGGCCCAGATTTCTTGTAGAATCTAGAACATAGTGTTTAAATACTACAGATCAAGGAACAGCACACTTCGTAATAAAGGGTGTTTAAGTTCTATTTTTCATCTTTCTTTCCTCTTTCCTAGAGAGGTATATAGAGAAGATAGACATTGGAACTAGAAAGAAAGTGAAGTTACTCAGTCGTGTCTGACTCTTTGCAACCCCGTGGGTTGTAGCTTACTAGGCTCCTCCATCCATGGGATTTTCCAGGCAAGAATACTGGAGTGGGTTGCCATTTTCTTCTCCAGGGTATCTTCTGGACTCAGGGATCGAACTCGCATCTCCTGCATTGCAGACAGACGCTTTACCATCTGAGTTACCAGGGAAGTCAGGAACAAGAGAGAACTAGGCGTAAATTCAGTCACTAATTGCCTGGCTTTGCATGAATTTCCCACACAAACTGGCTATGTTGGGATTCTACCTGTGATTTCCATTCACCCGCGTGCTCTCTTGTTGGTTCTTTAGATTTTTCACTGAATCAGAGTAGTGAATATTGTGGTCCACTACAGATTCCTCCTTCTGCCCCCCAGCACGGAGGTCTTCATGCTGTCACTGCTGAAAGTGTTGGCAGCAGCAGATATACAGCCAAGTTTCTCTTCAGGAACTGCTCTCAGGTCAAGGTGATGCCTCCTTTCTGGGAAACCTGCATCCAGTGACTGGTTCATGTGGGGTTAGAAGGACTGGTCCCCTACCTCAATTTGGGAGGACCACCCCAGCCCATGAGGTCTCCATAGGGTCTTTCTGAGGCCTCGCAGCTCAGCTTCTTTCCATCTCTCCTGGAAGTGTTGTATGCACATCTGTAGCTCATAATCTGCTTCCAGGGACTGAGGTCGGCAGTAAACTGCATCCATTCAGTGCTGATGAGGATTCTTCCTTCTTATCATTCCTTTCCTGTGTCTTACTCCACCACATTCTTTCCATTTCACCTAATATCGCTTTAGATTCACCAACTCTGGGTAGCCTCTCTCGGTGTAACCCTTCCCGGTTCCAGTCACCCTAACTGTGAATGCCACTATAAATAATAGTAAGCGAGACTTTTATTCTTGTCTTTGTGTATTTTCTCACATCTATTAGCCTGGAAGCAACTTGAGAATAGACAATTTCAAATTTAATTTTAAAATATCCCCTTTCACCCACTCACATACAGTGGTGGTCTGAGGTTACCTGATCTTGGGGATTGAATATCTGACAAAACCTTCCTCTCCATCTCATTAACCATTCAGCACACATTTACTGGGCGTTCTATCTGAGCTAACTGTGCTCTTTGCTTGGGGACCCACAAAGACAGTGATTTCTCCCTACCCTCCAGGGAGTTGTGGTTGAACACGAGGGCCTTGTGGAAATGTGGCTGACCCTGAAGCCAGATGCCAAGCTTCAGCCCCCTTGCCCCCAATTTCTGGCTCAGGGGTCCTGGGAAAGTTACTTAAAGCTTTCTGGGTCTTAGTTTCCTCATCTGTAAAATGAGATTAATAACAATGTTTATCCCCTATGGTTACTGTGAGGGGTTAGAGTTAATATACAAGGTTAAATATATATTAAATAAGTTAAATATATATTAAATGAGTTAAACACTCTCTAGTACTTAGTGAGCATGACCTCAGTCTGTCTCACCCAGTGTGGTAGCCACTAACCACATGTGGCCATGGAGGACTCCACATTTGATTAGTTCAAACTGAAATGTGCTCTAGGTGTAAAATACATATCTAATTTTGAAGACTTAGTAAAGAAAATATAGAATATCTGGTTAACATTTATTTTGGTATTGATTACATGTTGAAGTGAAAATATTTTGTATATATTTGATTATTAATAAAATGTATTGTTAAAATTAATTGTCTCATGTTTATTAATGTATTACTAGCTACTACAAAATTTAGAATTATACACATAGGTCACATTTCTATGAGACAGTACTGATTTAAGTCCTTCCTATATAAGTAACAATGAAAGCAGAATACAACAGACATCATAATAGAGGTATATGTACCGTGAGAAGAGCTACTCTGAGTGTGGATCACCAGCAGCATCAGCATCACCTGGGAACTTGCTAGAAATAGAGACTCTTGGATCCCCATTCCAAACCTACTGAATCAGGAACTCAGGGAACAGGCTAGGCAATGTGTGTGTGTGTATGTGTTTTAAAAAACCTCCAGATGATTCTAATCTCACCAAAATTTTAAAGGTACTGCCCAAAGGGGGTGCAGAGGAATCAGTGACCTGTTCTATTGGAGGGGGAGCTATACTGTCCACAGGATATTAGTGGAGAATATGTAGTTGCAGAGGCCACAAAGAAAATGGTCCAGGCAGTTAGTAAATTGGAAATAAAAATAGTCAGGTGAGCTACAGCAGTGCTCCATCCTGCTCTGCCTGGCTCCTTCAGATGCTGCATTTTCTGCAAGTGATGCCCTCCGGCTCTGGCTAGGTTTCTTGGTCTCTGTACCTTTTTAAGCTAAAGTGAGCCAAGAACAAATGGAATTTGCGCTGTCTGCCAGCAGTGAACTTAATTTGCATTTGTAAAGCACAGCCTCAGAAAGGTGCGGTTATTATTCCATGGAATGTGGATGTGGTGCCAACTGGGCAGCTCAGGTCCTGAAACAGACTGCAAGACAGAAGCAGCAACTCCTGAGCCAGCCCATGACAAGGGGGTCAGCTTGTAAATACAGTCTTTTCTGAGAGCACTGTGAGCCAGTGGAGGATCACAGGGTGGTGGTGGTGGGGATGTAGGGATCCTTCTCCATCAGGAAAGGACTCTACACTTGACTCCATGATTTTGCCCTTTGGATTTGTGGTCTTTATTTTCTCCTGTGCTCTTAACCAAATGGATGCCTTTCAATTGATAAAGTCCAAATTCTGCCATTAGTCTTCAGTGGGTTTGTGCAGCGGGATGCCAGTCCACAGAAGGCCAGGCATGTGGTGTGGGTCGAAACCACTGTGAATGTGCCAAACTCATGCCACATTTCTTTCTCGGGAACTGGGAAGAAGGGGCTCCGTGGGGCAGTGTCACAGTGGAGGAGGCTGCAGGTACATAACAAACACATCTTTATATGGAAGCCTGTCTGCTCTCCCATCATTTTATTTACAGTGTGTGTATGCATGCACATATATTTACATTTCTCTTGGGTAAATACAGGATAAGAACTGCTGAGATATACAGTAAGTATATATTTAACTTTGTTAAAAACTGCCAAACTGTTTTCCAAAGTGGTTTATCATTTTACATTTTTGTTTTAAAATTTAATTATGTTGATGGACAGACTGTCAGATAACGCAGTACATTGGCAAGATCCCAAAGTCAAAATGCAGGTAATCAATACAGTGAAAAGCCTAGCTCCCAGCTTCAACACACCTCAAAGTGAGTGGTACTACCAATTCACTATGGATCTTTCAAGAGATAATTGAAACATTTACAAGCAAATACTTAACCACAGTTTCCTTCTTCATGCTTTACACTGATGGGTGTGTAATGGATGCACCTTGCTTTTCTCACTTAATATTAATACTATATCTTGGATACTGAATGAGAATCATCTTCCACAGTGTCTTTTGAGGAACTCTATACATATGCAGAGTACATCATGAGACATGTTGGGCTGGAAGAAGCAAAAGCTGGAATCAAGACTGCCGGCAGAAATATCAATAACCTCAGATATGCAGATGACACCACCCTTATGGCAGAAAGTGAAGGAGAACTAAAAACCCTCTTGATGAAAGTCAAAGTGGAGAGTGAAAAAGCTGGCTTAAAACTCAGCATTCAGAAAATGAAGATCATGGCATCTGGTCCCATCACTTCATGGGAAATAGAACGGGAAACAGTATCATACTTTATTTTGGGGGGCTTGCAAATCACTGCAGATGGTGACTGCAGCCATGAAATTAAAAGACGCTTACTCCTTGGAAGGAAAGTTATGACCAACCTAGACAGTATATTCAAAAGCAGAGACATTACTTTGCCAACTAAGGTTTGTATAGTCAAGGCTATGGTTTTTCCTGTGGTCATGTATGGATGTGAGAGTTGGACTATGAAAAAAGCTGAGTGCCAAAGAATTGATGCTTTTGAACTGTGGTGTTGGAGAAGACTCTTGAGAGTTCCTTGGACTGCAAGGAGATCAACCAGTCCATTCTGAAGGAGATCAGCCCTGGGATTTCTTTGGAAGGAATGATGCTAAAGCTGAAACTCCAGTACTTTGGCCACCTCATGCGAAGAGTTGACTCCTTGGAAAAGACTCTGATGCTGGGAGGGACTGGGGGCAGGAGGAGAAGGGGACGACAGAGAATGAGATGGCTGGATGGCATCACTGACTCGATAGGCGTGAGTCTGAGTGAACTCCGGGAGTTGGTGATGGACAGGGAAGCCTGGTGTGCTGCGATTCATGGGGTTGCAGAGTTGGACATGACTGAGTGACTGAACTGAACTGAACTGATACCCATAAGGTGCTCTGTAAGAAAAGGGTTCCCAAATTAACTTGGGAAAATGCTGTATACTTCAGCTACCTCTCAGAAATTCACAGTGCATGTTAGCTGATTAAAGGATCTAAGAAATCCTCTGATTAAAAAGCAGAGTTTCCAGAATTATTTGACCCAAGAAGCTTTTTCTTTCCAGAAATACCTCTTTAACATTTGGCACAAGGAGACTTCTGCAGACTCCTCTTGGGCAAGCACTTGTCTACACCAAACTAGTAAACATTTTGGGCTATGCGGACACCCAGTCCTGCCATCACTGTGTAGAAACGGACACATAAGATGTAAATGAATGCATGCTGCTGTGATTCAATAAAACTTTATTTACAAGAAGAGGCAGAAGACTGTAATTTTCTAACTCCTGCTCTAGAGTAGGGTAGGATTTGAGGTGGAAAAGTTTCCAGTTAACTTGCTTTTTTTCTTTTGCCTCACTGCACAACTTGTGGGATCTAGGTTCCCCAACTGAACCCAGGCCCTCAGCAGTGAAAATGTGGACTCTACCACTGGACCACCAGGGAATTTCCCCAGTTGATTTTTTTGAAACGGTGATTAATCAGTCATTTTTGGCTGTGCTGAGTCTTCGGTGCTGCATGTGGGCTTTCTTTGGCTGTGGTGAGCGGGGACTGCTCACCATCGCTGTGCGTGGGCTTCTCACTGCAGTGGCTCCTCGTGTTGCAGAGCACAGGCTCTAGAGAGTGGGCTCAATAGTCGTGGTGCGTGGGCTTAGTTGCTCTGCAGGACATGAAATCTTCCCAGACCAGGGATTGAACTCGTGTCCCCTGCGTTTGCAGGTCAGTTCTTAATCACTGGATCACCAGGGAAGTACCTCAGTTAAATTTTTAAAGTGTTTCTTCAAGGCCTCCTGTCTGTGCTGCTTTCTTCACACATGTCCTTTCCCTCCCCCACTTCAACTAATCTGCCACTTCAAGGCTTAGAAGATGGGTGAGAAGGGAGGAGAACAGTGAACAAAAGCAAAGAAAAAATGACAGGGTTGTGAGGGGTGAGGGGCACAGTGGAGGGATAAGGGAGAGGTAAGGAGGGGAACTGTAGAGAAGGCATCCACAGAAAACAAACTGTCAGATAAGGGACAAATGAACAGCTGCCCAACCTTAAACTCCATCCCTTCCCATTTCTCCCCTCCCCTGTCCACTCCTCTAGAAGCCAAAATGTCCACTGGGAGCACTGGGAAAAGGGCATCCCTGCCTCACATTCTCATGATCTACTGATTAAATATGTGTCTAGTGACTGAAGAGAGGCTTCTGAATTTTGGGCTCCAGCAGCTCCATCTGTAAGATCACAGAATCCCTAAGACTCCTTTACAGATTCCTCATTCTAGGATTCCATGAGATCTTTGTTGTTCACACTCAAACCATCTGAGGTTGCATCAGCTTGTGGCTAGATTCTGGGAGTGAATTTTATAAATTATCCTATGCTAACTGTGCTGTCTATCCAGGCAATAGAATATTTACCTAAGGAAATTCAAGCTCTTCTGTTTTAAGTACATTGCATCAAACATAAGAGACAACATACTATTGTTTTATGTCTCAGTAAGAAAGAAAACATACTGCCAATTACACTGTAACACAATGCTTTCTTACACTCACAATTTTTACTCTGTGCTACTGAGGGAGCGCCTTTAGACTTATCTAGACACTTTAATCATGCATCCCTTCACATACATCACGTGGTACATAATTGCCAATCCTTTTGCAAATATTTCAGCATCAAAACACAACCCAGTTTCAACTGCTTTGTAAGGGTCTTCTTTCCTTTAGTCCCATTTAGAATTGACTGTTGCTCTGGTATATGGAATGGAGACCATTCTGCAGTGATGAACATTTGTTTCACAAATAACAAATTTCTGCTCTGCTGCTCTGGTTCCACGCCTTCTGCATACAACACAACTTTTGGAGGTGAGCCACAATAAATCTTTCCGAAGATTTTAAGACAGCAATTGAGATGCTCAGTACCAATGGTGTATATGACTCAAATAGAGATGATGAGGTAAATAACTACAGCTGACACTCACCACTTGGCTGTGATCACTGACTGACAGGAGAGAAGGGTGTGTGCTTAAACAAAGCCCTACTTTCCTACTGTAGGAGGTAAAGAAAAAACAAAGTGCCTTCAAGCAGCACGTTGTAGCATCTTTCTTCTTTGCAACCATTTCCAAATGCTATGCAGGGATATTCAGATACTTCAGCTGAATATCCATGCCATGAAATTCACCTGGATCAAAACAGGTCTAACCATGGAATTGTTGATATGACCCACAAAAAGTATATCTTCATACTTGCCCTCCCTCCCATGAGCTCAAAAAAAAAACCAAAAAACTTTGGTTTACTTAATGAATTATGCACTAGAGTGTGAAATGCTGATCGTTTTAAAGGGAAAAAATCAGAATTAAACTAGTTTTTTTCCCCAAGCATGTGCTTAGCACATATGCCAAAGAAATGTGTAAAGGAAAAAGCCAAATTAGAAATTTATATCTGTGTAAAAAATGGTTATATGACATTTAAAGTAAGATCTGAGAACTATAGCTACAGTTAAGGAGGCTGCTTGGCTCTTTTAAGCCCCTCTCTGAGCTGGGCCTGCCAGGCTCTGTTTGGCGGGGTAGGGGTGCAGGGATCTTGGGAGGTGTGGTTACATGTTGGCATGGCAAGGAAAGCACACACCTTCTCTTGGTGATGGATTTTGTGTCTCTGTCCTGTCCGAGGTTCAGACTCTGGTCTCTCTAATGTTGATCCCCTATTCTCTCCACCTTATGCTATTTCACAAAAGTGCTGCTAGGATCTACTATCAAAACCCTAATATTTCTATTCTGTACAACTCATTGTAGTAAACAAGTGTCCTGGCCACGCTCCCCTGAAGATGAGGCTGGGTGGCATGATGTTCTGGGTACCAGCTCACCCTCTGTGCCCCCTTAGCATGGTAGGGGTCTGTCAGATGCTGACCAGGTTTGTTGCGTGCCTCCATGTCAGCCGGCCTCCAGATGAGGGTCCACAGCTCAGACCCTCACTAAGGCACACACCTGACTGGTGCCTGCCAGCCTCCCACCACAGACGAAGAGGTCCAAAATGATAAAACTGTTTCTGACACATGCCTTTCATGCTTTCAGAAAGGGTTTAAGGTGGTTTACAATGAGATTGGCACAAACATAAGCTTTGTAACATAAAAATTGAGATCAACACTTTACAGAAGACTAAAATGAGCTGAAACAGAGGGTGGAAACAAAGACAACAGGGAGAAGCAAGAGTTGCCTGTGAAATCCCCAGCTGCTCGCCCTGCCTCCTGTGGTCTCATTGCTAAGCCACCTTAAAGGACACAAGCACTCTGGCTTTCTCCAGAATCTTGAGGAGGCAAATCTGGCAGAAATCACGTGCCTGCCTGATGCTTGTGAAGGAAAGTTTGGAAAGGGGGCTGTATGATTAAAATGGATAGTAGGCAGGACACAATACTATTCTTTTATCTGACAGGGGGGACCAGAACATAGCAACTGGGTAGCAGTGAGGTTCTTGGCTCTTAAACTGCCTCCATGTATGTGAGAGGTGATTATTTCTTCCCACGGCACCAGCTTTCTCCCAGTTCACATCTCACATCTAGTACGTCTCTGTAAATCTAGGAGCAGGGGGGCAGTAGAGTTGGGGTGACCTCACATGCACACTTTGAGTTAAAGTCTTTATTTACTGTCAGAGATGAGGAGACTGCACAGGGCAGAAGCAGATCAGCAGTCCTTGGCAAAGGAGTCCTGGCTTTCAGTTCCCTGATGGATAGGATCCTTAGGATGTTAGAAGTTATGCAGGTTCTTGCTATGTCACTGCCCTGGTAGGCTTGGGTCTTGCATCTTCATTTTGAAAGAACTAAGACTAACAACACATGTGGTTCCATTTAAGGAATTACTACAAAAACAGGCTCTTCTAACTCTTGGCCAAAATCAGCATCAGATTGCTTCCCATAACTTTAATTTCACAGAGGTGGGTGGTAAACGCAGAATGATCAGTACTCTCATATCCCTTGAACAACATCTTTATCTCCAACCTCTGGTATTTTAGAAAGAGGTTCTCCCCATTCCCACCCAAGCATGTCATTCTGCTGCCCCAAAATCTAGTTGGCTTCCTTCAGATTAAGGAGGAATTTCAAGATCAAGTCACATAGGTGGTAAGTGGCGGGACTGAAGCTTGAACTTAGGTTTTCTAACTCTGTTCAGTGATGACCTCCCGCCACATGAGGATGCACGGCAGCACCTAAGATTCCTAAGCTTACTGAAGCCGCTCTGTTCTGTTTATGTTTAGTTACCATTCCTGTTAGGTCAATATGAATATCACATTGTAAATAAAATGCTCAGAATAGTCACAGATCATCATGATGAAATCTCTTTAAAGCATAAGGAGGAGGTAACACTAGCTTTTAAGATGACACCAACTCTGTATTCTAGGATATTTTGGGGGTACATCTAATAAGTGGTTCTCAACCTTAGCTTCTCACTGGAACCAATGGGATTTTAAGACACTCCCTGGGTGAATCTAATGTGAAGCCAAGACTGAGAATCAATGATGTAATAAAAGCTGCGCACTAAGTCCATCCAGCCCATCTCACTCAGTGGAACCTGAGAGGAACTGAGGGGACAGAAACAATGAGGTCTTTGGAATCAGGTAGATCCTCATTCACATCCAGGTGTCTTAGGAAAGTGCTTTTTTAGTGCTGTGAAGCGAAGTCGCTCATGCGACCCCGTGGACTGTAGCCTACAAGGCTCCTCTGTCCATGGGATTTTCCAGGCAATAGTACTGGAGCGGATTGCCATTTCCTTCTCCAGGGGATCTTCCTGACCCAGGGATCGAACCCGGGTCTCCTGCATTGTAGACAGACGCTTTACCGTCTGAGCCACCAGGGAAGTCAATCTTGGGCAACTGATCACTCTAAGCCTCATTTCCTCCATATGTAAAATAGAGACTTAGAAGGTTTGGTGAGGCTTCTTGGTGAAAATACCAAATGAAGGCTGACGCCGGTGCTGTGGGAGGGCCCAGAGGCCCCGGGGCCCCTGGAATAGGAGGCTGTGGTGGCATCCGTGGGGACTTTGGCAGTGGTGTCCAGGGCCAGGGTTGCAGTCAGGGTCAGGGCTGGGGTAAACACCATGGCGTTCTTTGAGGTAAGGCCAAGGACAAGGTGTGGCTCCCCGATACCAAGCTGGGCCCTCTGGTCAAGGACATGAAGATCAAGTTCCTGGAGGAGATCTACCTCTTCTCTTTGCCCATCAAGGAATCTGAGATCATTGTCTTTTTCCTGGGGACATCCCTCAAGGACGAGGTTTTGAAGACTTTGACTGTGCAAAAGCAGGTCCGTGCTGGCTAGTGGACCAAGTTCAAGGCATTTGCTGCCACTGGGGATCACAACAGACATGTCAGTTGGGTGTCAAGGGCTCTAAGAAGGTAGCCCCTGCCCTCCTGGTCATAGCGGCCATCATCCTGGCCAAGCTCTCCATTGTCCCATGTGATGAGGCTACTGGGAAACAAGATCAGCAAGCCCCACAGCATCCCTTGCAAGGAGACTGGCCACTGCGGCTCAGTGCTGGTGTACCTCATCCCTGCCCTCAGGGGCACTGGCATCATCTTGGCCCCTGTGCCCAAGTAGCTCCTGATGATGGCTGGCACTGATGACTGTTACACCTCTGCCAGGGACTGTACCGCCACCCTGGGCAACTCTGCCAAGGGCACTTTTGATGTCATTTCCAAGACCTATAGTTATCTCACCCCTGATCTCTGGAAAGAGTCAGTGTTCCCCAAGTCTCTGTATCAGGAATTTACTGACCATCTTATAAGGACCCACACCAGTCTCCATGCAAGGACCTAGGCTCCAGCAGTACTACCATGTAATTTTATATGAGAAAAATAAAGTGAATGAAACTGGTAAAAAAAATAAAAGGTTTGGTGAGATAATATATGAGAGGGCTTCTCACAGTGTCTGGTACAGTCAGTATAGTATTAACTCAGAAGGTTTCTTTTTTCCTTCCTAAAGTGTCATAGTCTCTAACCATTGATCAGCCTTCCAGAGGGTTCAGAAAAAAGCAGCAAGTGAGAGCATGGGATGTCCAGAAAAAGCCCACATGCTGGATGTTCAGCAGTGTCTATGGCCTTGACTTTCTGTAACAGGCATGCAAAAGTGGGGTGAGGTCTCAGGGAAGAAAGGGAAAGTTGCTGGGGGAGGTAGGAGCCAGTGGGAGAATATCCCCCGGAGACTATGTTTTCTTGCAAGCATGTTGAGTTTGAAATAGGCAGGACCCTCTGGGTGACTCAAAATCAGCTCCTCCCCACCATACACAAATGTGAAGTAATGCTGTAAACCAAGGCTGACGTGCAAGCTATTCGTCAGGGATTTGAGAAAAGTAGCACTGGAAGGAAACGTCCTCCAGATGTTCAGCACTTGAGGCAAGAGCGGTCCCTCCTGGACCACAGTGATGCTGGCGGCTTTTCTTACTGCTGTCCCTTTCCACCTACACTCCCCACCTTGATGAAACCTGTTGTCATTATAGGTGCTCTACATGTAGATGCCCTTTTTATCTGATTTGGGAAATATCACAAAAAGAAAGTCCTTTTCAATCTTATTTTTGGACTATTTGATATTTTCTTCCATTTGTTTTATAATTTCGTCTTTTACACTTAACCATGCAGAGAATGTTGTGTGTCACTCAGCTCTCCTCTTCAAGACTGAGGCTGTCTTCCCCCAGAAAGGAGTGTTGGTTGCTCAAAGCAGAATCCCTCCCCTGGAATTTCCCTGGCCAAAGGGAGGCACAAAAAGCTATATGATTCCATTTGTGTACAATAACACACATTTCATTTTATTTTTTAAGCTGAAGTATAGTTGATTTACAATGTAAATGTTTCCTGTGAATCTGTTTGTTTTGCATTAATTTGTATTATTTTTCAGATTTCACCTATAAGTGATATCATATAGTATTTGTCTTTCTTATTTCCCTAAGCATAATATTCTCTAGGCCGACCCACTTTGCTGAAAATGGCAGAACTCCATTTTTTAATGATTGAGTGTTAAGAAAGCTGAGCGCCGAAGAATTGATGCTTTTGAACTGTGGTGTTGGAGGAGACTCTTGAGAGTCCCTTGGACTGCAAGGAGATCCAACCAGTTCATTCTGAAGGAGATCAGCCCTGGGATTTCTTTGGAAGGAATGATGCTAAAGCTGAAACTCCAGTACTTTGGCCACCTCATGCGAAGACTTGACTCATTGGAAAAGACTCTGATGCTGGGAGGGATTGGGGGCAAGAGGAGAAGGGGACGACAGAGGATGAGATGGCTGGATGGTATCACAGACTCGATGGACATGAGTCTAAGTGAACTCTGGGAGTTGGTGATGGACAGGGAGGCCTGGTGTGCTGTGATCCGTGGGGTCACAAAGAGTCGGACACGACTGAGCTACTGGACTGAACTGAACTGAATGTTCCATTATGTGTGTGTTTATGTATGTATGTGTATATATCTCTGTCTCTCATATCTTTCTTATCCATTCATCTGTTGATGGACCTTTGGGTTGCTTCTGTATCTTGTCTATTGTAAATAACGCTGCTATGAACATTGGGGTGCATGTATTTTTCAAATTAATGTTTTTGTTTTCTTTGGATATATACCCAGGAGTGGAATCATTGGACCATATGGCAATTTTATTTATAGTGTTTTGAAGACCTTCCATACACTTTTCCACTGTGGCTGTACCAATTTACATTTTCATCAGCAGCATACAAAGATTCTCTTTTTTTCACATTCTCTCTTTGTTTGTAATCCGTAGACTTTTTGATAATAGCCATTCTCATAGGTGTGAGGTACTATCTTGTTATTTTGATTTACTTTTCTCAACAATTAGCAATGCTGAGCATCTTTTCATGGATCTGTAGCCATCTGTCAGAGAAGGCAATGGCAAGTCACTCCAGTACTCTTGCCTGGAAAATCCCATGGACAGAGGAGCCTGGTAGGCTGCAGTCCATGGGGTCGCTAAGAGTAGGACATGACTGAATGACTTCACTTTCACCTTTCACTTTCATGCATTGGAAAAGGAAATGGCAACCCACTCCAGTGTTCTTGCCTGGAGAATCCCAGGGATGGGGGAGCCTGGTGGGCTGCCATCTCTGGGGTCGCACAGAGTTGGACACTACTGAAGTGACTTAGCAGCAGCAGCAGTAGCCATCTGTATGTCTTATTCAAAAAATGTCTATTCTGTCCATTTTTTGATTGGGTTTTTGTTCTTTTGATATTGAGTAGTAATGACTGTCTACATATTTTGGATATTAATTCCTTGCTGGCCATTTCATTTATTCCCATTCTGTAGGTTGTCTTTTTGTTTTGCTGACAGTTTCCTTTGCTGTGCAAACATTCTTAAGTTTAATTAGGCTCCATTTGTTTATTTTTGCTTTTATTTCTTTTGCCTTAAGAGAGTTAAAAGTATTGCTATGATATATGTCAACGAGTATTCTGCCTATGTTCTCTCATAGGAAGGAGTTTAATGGTTTCAGATTTCACAGTGAGGTCTTTAATCAATTGTGAGTTTATTTTTGTATATGGTATGAAGTAAGTTCTAATCTCATTGCTTTACATTTAACTGTCCAGTTTTCCCAGTACTACTTGTTGAAAAGACTGTCTGTTCTTCATCGTATGTTCTTGCCTCCAGTGTTGTAGATTAATTGACCATATGTGTGTGGGGTTATTTCTGGGCTCTCTATTCCATTCCATTGGTCTATGTATTTGTGCCAGTACTATGCTATTTTGATTACTGTAGCCTTGCAGTATAGTCTGAGGTCTGGGTGTGTGATACCTCCAGTTTTTTTCTTCTTATTTAAGACTGCTTTGTCAGTTTGGGGTCTTTTTGTTGTTCCACATGAATTTTAGGATTATTTTCTAGTTCTGTGAAAAATGTCATGGGTATTTTGGTGGGGACTGCATTGAACTTATAGATTGCCTTCAGTAGTATGGTCATTTTAACAATATTAATTCTTCCAATCCAAGATATGGGGTATCTTTCCATTTCTTTGTATCACCTTCAGTTTCCTTCAACAATGTTTTACAGTTTTCAGAGTATAGGTCTCTCACCTCCTTGTTAAGTTTATTCCTAGGTATTTTACTCCTGTTGATGTGATTTTAAACAGGATTTAAAAAAAAAAAATCCCCTACTGATAGTTCATTATTAGTGGAGAGAAATGTAATGGATTTTTCTAATCTTGTATCCTGCTTTCTTGATGAATTCACTTATTCTAATAATTTTTGTGTGGAGACTTTAGGGTTTTCTATATAGAGTACCATGTCATCTGCAAACAGTGACAGTTTTACTTCTTCCCTTCCATTTGGATGACTTTTATTTCTGTTTCTTGTATAACTGCTGCGGCTAGGACTTCCAATATTATGTTAAATGTAGGCAGAAAGAGTAGAGATCCTTATCTTGTTCTTGGATAAACCTAAGTAAAAGTAAAAGCTGTCAGCTTTTCCCCATTGAGGATGATGCTGGCTATGGGTTTATCATAAATGGCCTTTATTTATTATGTTAAGATGTGTTTCCTCTATAGCTGCTTTGATGAGGGTTTTTTTTTTTTTAATCATGAGTGGATGTTGTATTTTGTGAAATGCTTTTTCTGTGACTATTGAGATGATCATGTAATTTTCAATCCTTCCTTTTATTAATGTAGTATATTACATTTTCAAATGTTGAGACATCCTTGTGCCCTTGGAATAAATCCTACTTGGATCATGGTATATGATCCTTTTTATATATTGCTGGATTTAGTTTGCTAATATTTTGATGAGAATTTTTGCATTTATATTCATCATAGATAGTGGCCTACAATTGTATTTTCCTTGTACTGTCTGTCTGGTTTTGGTATCAGGGAAATGGTGGCTTCATAGAATGAATTTGAAAGTGTCTTATCTCCTCCAATTTTTAAAAATAGTTTGAGCAAGATAGGTATTAGTTCTTTACATGCTTGCTGAGATTCCCCTATGAAGTCACCTGATCCTGAATTTTTGTTTTCTGGGACCTTTTAAAAAAAATAACAAATTCAATTTCACTATTTGTGATTAGTCTGTTCAAATTATTTATTTCTTCTTGATTACATCTTGGCAGGCCGTATGTTTCTAAAAATCTGTCCATTTCTTCTAGGTTGTGCAATTTGTTGGCATACAATTTTTCATTGTCTTTATGATTTTTCTGTATCTCTGTGGCATAAATTATTATTTCTCCTCTTTCATTTCTTATTTTGCTTATTTTAGCCCTCTCTATTTTCTCCTTGGTGAGCCTGGCTAAAAGTTTACCAGTTTCATTTTTTTTTTTTTAAACAAAACAAAACAAAACAAAACTCAGTTCTTGGTTTCCTTGATCTTTTATATATTTTTTAATTTTTATTTTATTTCCTCCCTGATCTTTAGTTTTTTTCTTTGGCCAATTTTGAGCTTTGTTTATTTTCCTAATTCTTTTAGGTGGTAGACTAGGTTGTTTGAGACTTCTCTTATTTCCTAAGGAAGGCCTGTATTGCTATAAATTTCTCTCTTGGGACTCTTGCTGCATCCCATTGATTTTGAAGTGTTGTGTTTCCATTTTCACTTGCATTAAATGGTTTTCTAATTCTCCCTTTAATTTCTTCATCAACTCACTGGTTTTTCAGGCAGTATATTGTTTAGTTATCACATGTGTCATTTTCCGATTTTTCTTTCTGTAGTTGATTTCTAGTTTCATACCACTGTAGTTGGAAAAAATGCTTGATATAATTTCTATTCTCTTAAATTTGTTGAGACGTGTTCTGTGGTCTAGCTTGTAATCCCTTCTGGAGGACATTCCATGTGTACTTGAAAAGAATGTGTATTCTTCTGTTTTTGGATGGACTATCCTATGATCTGGTCTATTATGTCTTAGAGTCCTGGTCTATTATGTTATTTAAGGCCATTAGTGCCTTACTGATTTTATTAAAGTCCCTTACTATTGTAATATCATTGCCCATTTCTCCCTTTACGTATGTTAGTATTTGCTTTATATATTTAGGTGCTTCTGTTTGGGGTGCATATATGTCAGTACTTTGGCCACCTCATGCGAAGAGTTGACTAACTGGAAAAGACTCTGATGCTGGGAGGGATTGGGGGCAAGAGGAAAAGGGGATGACAGAGGATGAGATGGCTGGATGGCATCACCGACTCGATGGACATGAGTTTGAGTGAACTCCGGGAGATGGTGATAGACAGGGAGGCCTAACGTGCTACAATTCATGGGGTCGCAAAGGGTCGGACATGACTGAGTGACTGAACTGACTGATGTTAGTGAGTGTAACATCCTCTTCTTGTGTGGATCCTATTATCATTATACAGTGTCCTTCTCTGTGTTTGTTATAGCCTTTGTTTTAAAGTCTACTTTGTCTGACATGAGTTTTGCTACCCTCATTTTCTTGTCATTTTTATTTGCATGGGGTACTGTTTCCCGTCATCTCATTTTCAATCTGTGTGTGTGTTTAGCCCTGAAGTAAGTCTCTTGTAGGGAGCATACTGAAAGGTCCTTTTTAAAAATCCAATCAGCCAACACTCACACTTTAAATGTGCAGTATACATCTGTTAATCACTACTCTAACCAAGATATACAAACTCTCTATACCCTAAGAAACTTGATACTCCTTTTCAGCCAATATTCCCCTCTCAGAGCAACAATTTGTTCTGATTTCTACCACTACAGATTAGTTTTGTCTGTTTTTGAACCTCATATAAATAAAATAATTAGTTATTAGTTTTATCTATGTTGACTCTATAACCATTAGTTCAGTGGCTCAGTCATGTCTGACTCTTTGTGACATCATGAACCACAGCATGTCAGGCCTCCCTGTCCATCACCAACTCCTGGAGTCCACCCAAACCTATGTCTGTTGAGTTGGTGATGCCATCCAACCATCTCATTCTCTGTTGTTCTCTTCTTCTCCTGCCTTTAAACTTTCCCAGCATCAGGGTCTTTTCCAATGAGTCAACTCTTTGCGTCAGGTGGCCAAAGTATTGGAGTTTCAGCCTGAACAGCAGTCCCTCCAATGAACACCAAGGACTGATCTCCTTTAGGATGGGCTGGTTGGATCTTCTTGCAGTCCAAGGGACTCTCAAGAGTCTTCTCCAACACCACAGTTCAAAAGCATCGATTCTTCAGCACTCAGCTTTCTTTACAGTCCAACTCTCACATCCATAAATGACTACTGGAAAAACCATAGCCTTGACTAGATGGATCTTTGTTGGCAAAGTAATGTCTCTGCTTTTTAATATGCTGTCTAGGTTGGTCATAACTTTTCTTCCAAGGAGTAAATGTCTTTTAATTTCATGGCTGAAGTCACCATCTGCAGTGATTTTGGAGCCCAGAAAAATAAAGTCAGCTACTGTTTCCACTGTTTCCCCATCTACTTCCCATGAAGTGATGGTACCAGATGCCGTGATCTTAGTTTTCTGAATGTTGAGCTTTAATCCAACTTTTTCACTCTCCTCTTTCATTTTCATCAAGAAGCTCTTTAGTTCTTCTTCACTCTCTGCCATAAGGGTGGTGTCATCTGCATATCTGAGGTTATTGATATTTCTCCCAGCAATCTTGATTATGGGAAGTGATCTCGAGCTTCCTCCAGCCCAGCGTTTCTCATGATGTACTCTGCATAGAAGTTAAATAAGCAAGGTGACAGTATACAGCCTTGACATACTCCTTTTCCTATTTGGAACCAGTCTGTTGTTCCAGGTTCAGTTCTAACTGTTGCTTCCTGACTTGCATACAGGTTTCTCAAGAGGCAGGTCAGGTGGTCTGGTATTCCCATCTCTTTCACAATTTTCCACAGTTTATTGTGATCCACACAGTCAAAGGCATTGGCAGAGTCAAAAGCAGAAATCGATGTTTTTCTGGAATCTCTTGCTTTTTCCGTGATCCAGCGGATGCTGGCAATTTGATCTGACAGAATGTGGTCCACTGGAGAAGGGAATGGCAAACTACTTCAGTGTTCTGGCCCCAAGAACCCCATGAACAGTATGAAAAGGCAAAAATACAGGACACTGAAAGATGAACTCCCTACGTCAGTAGGTGCCCAATATGGTACTGGAGATCAGTGAAGAAACAACTCCAGAAAGAATGAGGGGATGGAGGAAAAGCAAAAACAATACCCAATTGTGGATGGGACTGGTGATAGAAGCAAGGTTCAATGCTGTAAAGAGCAATATTGCATAGGAACCTGGAATGTTGGCTCCAGGCAACATTCCAGGTTCCTATGAATCAAGGCCTTGATTCCATGAATCAAGGCAAATTGGAAGTGGTCAAACAGGAGGTGGCAAGAGTGAACATTGACATTCTAGGAATCAGTGAACTAAGATGGACAGGAACAGGTGAATTTAATTCAGATGACCATTGTATCTACTACTGCGGGCAGGAATCCCTTAGAAGAAGTGGAGTAGCCATCACAGTCAGCAAGAGTCCAAAAGACAGTACTTGGATGCAATCTCAAATATGACAGAATGATCTCTGTTCATTTCCAAGGAAAACTATTCAATATAATGGTAATCTAAGCCTATGCCCCAACCAGGAACACTGAAAAAGCTGAAGCTGAACAGTTCTATGAAGACCTACAAGACCTTCTAGAACTAACACCCCCCAAAAATGTTCATTACAGGGGACTGGAACGTAAAACTAGGAAATCTTTGACAAAGGAGGCAAGAATATATAATGGAGAAAAGACAGTCTCTTCAATAAGGGGTGTTGGGAAAACTGGACAGCTACGTGTGAAAGAATGGAACTAGAACATTCTCTAAAACCAAAAACAAACTTAAAATGAATTAAAGACCTAAATATAAGACCAGATACTTTAAAACTCCTAGAGGAAAACACAGGCAGAACTCTTAGACATAAATCACAACAGCATCATTTTTGGATCTATCTCCTAGAGTCATGAAAGTAGAAACAACAACAAAATAACAAATTGGACCTGGTAAAACTTAAAAGCTTTTATGCAGTGAAGGAAAGAAACTATGAGCAAAACAGAAGGATAACCCACAGAATGAGATAAAATATTTGCAGATAATGTGACTGATAAGGGACATTATTTATTTCCAAAATAAACAAACAGTCTATATAGCTGAATATAAAAAACAAAACAAAACAAAACAAAAAAATGAACAATCCAATCAGACAGCAGGCTTATGAAAATATATAAACATCATATTTATTAGAGAAATGCAAATCAAAAATGCAACTATTAGAGAAATGCAAATTATTAGAGAAATGCAAATCAAAACTATGAAGCATACCTAACATCGATCAGAACGAAAGTGAAAGTGTTAGTCACTCACTATCTGACTCTTTGTCACCCCATGGACTGTAGCCTGCCAGGCTCTTCTGTCCATGGAATTTTCCAGACAAGAGTACTGGAGTGGGTAGCTATTCCCTTCTCCAGGGAACTTCCTGACCCAGGGACTGAACCCAGGTCTCCCATATTGCAGGCAGATTCTTTACCATTTGAGCCACTAGGGCAATCAGAATGGTCATCATCAAAAACATCTACAAATAAATGCTGCGGAGCGTGTGGAGAAAAGGGAATCCTCCTACACTATTTAAGTGTGTGTGTGCTAAGTCATTTCAGTTGTGTCCAACTCTGTGTGGCTCTATGGACTGTAGTCTGCCAGGCTCCTCTGTCCATGGAATTTTCCAGGCAAGAATACTGTAGTGGTTTGGCCACGCTCTCCTCCAGGGGATGTTCCCCACCCAGCAATCGAACCCGCATCTCCTGCCTTTCCTGCACTGACAAGCAGGCTCTTTACCACTAGCATCATCTGGGAAGCCCATACTATTTACACTGGGATGTAAATTGGCGCTGCCACTGTGGAGAACAGTATGAAGGTTCTTCAAAAAAACTACATATAGAGTTGCCATATGATCCAACATTCTCACTCCTGGGCATATATCTGGTAAACCTCTAATCGGAAAAGATACATGCACTCCAGGGTCATAGCAGCACTTATTTACAACAGCCAGGACATGTCCATCAACATATGAATGGATAAAGAAGATGTGGTACACATATACAATGGAATACTACTCAGCCATAAGAAAGAAGTAAATAATGCCATTTGCAGCAATGTTGTTGGAACTAAAGATGACCATACTAAGTGAAGTAAGACAAACAGAGAAAGACAAATGTCATATAACGTCATTTATATATAGAATCTTAAACAAATAATACAAGTCAAACTAGCATACAATAGCACTCATCTCTCACGCTAATAGAGTAATGCTTAAAATTCTCCAAGCCAGGCTTCAGCAATACGTGAACCGTGAACTTCCAGATGTTCAAGCTGGTTTTAGAAAAGGCAGAGGAACCAGAGATCAAATTGCCAACATCTACTGGATCATAGAAAAAGCAAGAGTTCCAAAAACAGCACATCTATTTCTGCATTATTGACTATGCCGAAGCCTTTGACTGTGTGGATCCCAATAAACTGTGGAAAATTCTTCAAGAGATGGCCATATCAGATCACATGACCTGCCTCTTGAGAAACCTGTATGCAGGTCAGGAAGCAACAGTTAGAACTGGACATGGAACAACAGACTGGTTCCAAATAGGAAAAGGAGTACGTCAAGGCTGTATATTGTCACCCTGCTTATTTAACTTATATGCAGAGTACATCATGAGAAACGCTGGGCTGGAAGAAGCACAAGCTGGAATCAAGATTGCCGGGAGAAATATCAACAACCTCAGATATGCAGATGACACCACCATTATGGCAGAGAGTGAAGAAGAACTAAAGAGCCTCTTGATGAAAATGAAAGAGGAGAGTAAAAAATGTCAGCTTAAAGCTCAACATTCAGAAAACTAAGATCATGGCATCTGGTCCCATCACTTCATGGGAAAATAGATGAGGAAACAGTGGGAACAGTGGCTGACTTTATTTTCTGGGTTCCAAAATCACTGCAGATGGTGACTTCAGCCATGAAATTAAAAGACATTTACTCCTTGGAAGAAAAGTTATGACCAACCTAGATAGCATATTGAAAAGCAGAGACATTACTTTGCCAACAAAGGTCCGCCTAGTCAAGGCTATGGTTTTTCCAGTGGTCATGCATGGATGTGAGAGTTGTACTGTGAAGAAAGCTGAGCACTGAAGAATTGATGCTTTTGAACTGTGGTGTTGGAGAAGACTCTTGAGAGTCCCTTGGACAGCAAGAAGATCCAACCAGCCCATCCTAAAGGAGATCAGTCCTGAGTGTTCATTGGAAGGACTGATGTTGAAGTTGAAACTCCAATACTCTGGCCACCTGACGCAAAGAGTTGACTCATTGGAAAAGACCCTCACACTGGGAGGGATTGGGGGCAGGAGGAGAAGGGGATGACAGAGGATGAGATGGCTGGATAGCATCACTGACTTAATGGACAGGAGTTTGGGTAAACTCTGGGAGATGGTGATGGACAGGGAGGCCTGTTATGCTGTGATTCATGATGTCTCAAAGAGTTGGACACGACTGAGTGACTGAATTGAACTGACTATTATAAGATACTCAATTTCCTGTATAACCTTATACTGGAAAAGAATCTGAAAAACAGATTGATAGATAGATATAGATACTGAATCACTTTGCTGTTCCCCTAAATGTATACACCTGAAACTAACACAACATTTTAAATCATCGATGCTTTAATAAAAAGTTGTTTGTTTGAGGGAGGAAAAGACATGACTATGAACTGAGGTTGAATAAATGTATGGAGAAAATTAAGTAGGGTCAGAGGATGAAGGGTGTGATTGGAACAGCCAGGAAGAGCCTCCACTGAGTGGAGAGGCCCTGAGGGATAATATTTGGTACAGCAACATGGAAGTCAGTGTGGCTGAACCAGAGTGAGGGTGGGGCAGGGAAGAAATGAAGTCAGAGAAAAGGTCAATGGGATTGTTAATACTTGGGCTTTTGCCCTATGTGAACTGGAAATCCTAGAGAGTTTTGAGCATAGAACTAACATGTAATAACTATTACATGCTATTACATGTTTACATGTTTAAAATGTTTAACATCATTTTCTCTGACAGTATTTCTGCCCCTCCCTTTTTAAGCCTTCTGGGAAATTCCATTATGTCTCAGTCTACTCCAGACTCTGATTTAATGCTCTTTTTCTCTGAGCCACCCAGGCAGAGTCAGGTCTGAGGACGTCAATCCCAAATCCATTTCCCCTGGGCCAGCAGCCTCATTTCCTCATAGCTCACATTTTACTCTAGCTGTTGCTACAGAAATTAGGCACATGGAGAAGTAAGCAGACAGCACCTGCACGCCACATTTTTTCTCATTCTAACCCCACCTCCCCTGCCACAGCCACATGAGAAGACTGTGAGCAGCACACAGCCCTGCTGTTACATGCACACTCCTGCCATGCGAGCAGGAGAACATCCCAAGAGGCAGGCACCTCTTAACTAATGAGGGATTTCCCCCCCTCCTGTCCCCTGCAGGGACATAAGATCTTACTTTGCTCCTCCAAGGATCCTTAGTGAGACTGCATCCCAACTGTCCACAGTGGTGATCAGCTCAGTAACATATGTTCTTTCTCCCTTCCGCTTTTTCACTCTTTCCAGTCGCCTACACAAGTTCCCTGAAACCACTCTCCAAAATTTCAGCCATATGTCAGCTTACTTTGGGGAGAAAAAAACAGGGTTAAAACATCCCTCTCCTTTCACCTTACTCTGCTCCTGCTTCTTTCAAAAAATTTCATGTCAGCTTCAGCCTCAAGGAACAGAAGATGAATGCCAATAACCCCTTCTCTAGCAGGACCATACCCCACCCACTCCTGCTGGACAGACCCAGCCACTGTCCTGGCTGATCTCAGGTGCACAACTTTTCTCTGGCTACTTTCCTACAGC
The DNA here is from genome assembly GCA_006408675.1 of Madoqua kirkii. Taxonomy (NCBI): domain Eukaryota; kingdom Metazoa; phylum Chordata; class Mammalia; order Artiodactyla; family Bovidae; genus Madoqua; species Madoqua kirkii. Next base: position 81,135 of record SJYC01008619.1, read on the forward strand.
CATAATAATTTTTTCCTTTCAACCATTTTTTCAAAGATCAGTTCAAATCTCAGTGATTTTCCTAACAGCTTGCTTCTCTAAATGGCCAAAGTGGAAGTTGCTCTGCTTGTGAGATCTCATCTGCTGTCTTATAATAACTATTTCTGTGTGCTAAGTGTCCTTTCAACTTGATTATGGGATCCTTCAGGGAAGAAACACCATCTTACATTTCAATCATGGAATTATAAGACTTCATGGCTGGGAAGAATCTCAAAACTCATCATAGAGGACCAGGATTATGCTGCCATATCTGATCCTAACTTCATGACTTTCAGAAACTCACTTCATTTTTTTGGACCTGCAGAATGAGGATGAGCTTCAAGCCACTTCAAAAGTCAACCATTCCATGATTTCGTGAAAAGACAAAGTCACTTTAACAAAGAAGGAACCAACAAACAGCCCAAAGAGAGAAAGACTTGCTCAGGTTCACAGACTCAATGGCCAAAATATAATTAGAAGTTCAGTTTCTTGATCTCTAGCCTGCTGGGAGCTATTCTGGAAAGCCCTTTGACTCTCCTCCAACACCACTATGAACCTCAAGAAAATGCTCAATGAAAACATACTAATTGACTTACTAAGAAACTGAACTCTCCAGAAAGATGCAACTGACCACAATCTTTGAATATTCTTAAACACTTATTACTTATCACAGAATTGTACATTACTTCTCCATTTCAATTTCTAGGCACTGATTCCTTTTATGCCATGCCAAAGGTTAGCTTTCATTTCTCTCTGTTAATAAAGTCTTATTCTTAACTTTGGAACTGTTTGACAAGCTCTGCTATCCCTGACATGTTTTTGATTTTCCACTTGCTCATATCTTTTTCACAAAGACAAGTTATAGCAGAGGCATATTAATTTCTTTAGACTTCTGTTTCCTTACCTGTAACTTAAAGTTGTGGAAATGAATGTCCTCTAAAGGTTTTTCTGACTCTAAGATTATTTGAGATCTAACTTATCTCAGTCTATAGCAGAAGGAAGTAAAATGTGGAAACTATGACCAAGATCTCTTGTAATAATTAAACAAATAGTTAAAGCTGCTAATTTCTGTTTTGTTATTAAGCAGTTATATTTTTAAGTGACATTTTAAGCATAATTGATACACAGTGTCCTTGGCACAAGGACTAGTTAGAAAACTCAGTAGAATAATGAAGAAAAATTGAGATATTTTTTGCTGCTATCTTTGGAAGATTGTTTAAATAGTACAACTGTTTAGAAAAAGAAATGGATGAGGCCCATTCAGCTTGATAAATTCCTGTTTTGAGTGGAACTGGTGGAAAGGTGAGGGAGAGATTCGATTTTGTGTTTGGCATGGATAATTAGAGATAATTATTGAAGGACAATAAAAGTTTGTATACTTTAAAAACAAAGAAACAAGTCAGGAGCCATCAAAAAAATAGAATAGAAATCATAAAAGGAATTGAGAAAAATAAGACCTAAATTTATATGAATAAATGTAACCAAAGTCTCTTATTAGGTGACAGAGATGTTCACCTAAAATAGAATA